>PVIR01003590.1:0-87074 GCA_004026965.1 Petromus typicus
AATCCTCCTGCCTCTGCCTCCCGAGTGCTGGGATGACAGGCGTGAGCCACCACGCCCGGCACTGTGGTATGTGGTACTGGTTGCTGCTGGGTGTGGGTCTCCACACCCAGTATTGTTATGTGGTTACCGGGGAATTGAACCCGGGCCCTTGCGCTTGCAAGACAGGCGCCGGAACCACTGAGCTAACTCCCCGGCCCCCAAAGTTCTCTGTGGTTTTTAATCCCCATGGCCTCGTTCCTCCCCGCCTTAGTCCACTCCAACCTCACCGGCCCCTTATGTCCCTCAGATATGCACCACATTCTTATCTTTAGATTAACTGGGTTTGTGCTTGGAACACCCGACCCACCTAGCCACATGGCTGACTGTGTCGCTTCTTTTTCTCCATGAGGATGACTGTGATTATTACCCAGCAATCCAATCACTGTTGTACTTTTCTCATTTTATAACACCTTTCATCTTTTAGATTTCTCTAACACTTACTAATTTATACATTCAGGGCTTATTTTCTATTATTTTATTAAAATGCAACCTCACTGAGCACAAGCATTTTGCTTTTTGTGTAATTCTGTATCCCAAGTACTTAGAATAGAGACAAATACAATGAAGATACGCAATATAAATGTCACATGACTGAATCAATACATGAGTTCTCATTAACACAAAATTATCATATGCATAGTATTTATTAGCATGCAGTAAGAATACAATGAAGTACAGTTATAACACAAAGCCCATAGATTGAGAAATGGACCAGCCATATAATGGAAGCCTATGCAGAATAAAAATATGGACACACAGAAACATCAAGAGAAGCCAGCTCTAAAAGAACCTAGCCTGCCTCAGATGCTTTTATTAGTTACTTTTCCTTTGCAGAGACATAATACTCAACACGCACAACATAAAGTAGGAAAAGTTTACTTTGCTCACAGTTACAGGAGAGCCCAGCTTAGGGACAGCAGGCTCCAAGATGGAAACCACATGGCGGAAGAGGATGGTAAGGAAGAACTGCCTGGGCTCTGGTGGCTGGGAAGAGCCGAGGAGCAGTGCCAGGAAGGAACAGAGAAGCGACTGTGCATAGCACTCTAGACCAGGCCTGACCTACCCAGACACACCTAGGCCCATGCTTCACTGGTCAGGTAGACGCCTGTGACTCCAGTGAGTGAATATGCCAAGAAGTTGTCATATCAGGAATCATTCTCATATACACTTCTTCGGTATAAATGAAATTTTAGAAAAGCAAAACACTAGAAGCAAAGTAGGTGTTGTAAGTCACATTTTCATCTCTGAGACAAATAACCAACACACACAGTTTAAAGGAAGAGAGATTTGCATTGGCTCAGTTTCTGTTCACCATCAGCTGTCTGCAAGACAGAAACAGGATGACAGAGGGGTCTGGCAAAGGGAAAGGTATTCAACTCAAGAAGCCGAGAGAGGGAGGACTGGGAAGAGCCAGCGCTGAGAACAGGCCCTAACAGCTCACGCCCCAGTGACCGCTGCACCTCCTACAGCAGCGCAGTTCGCTGCTTCACTCATCCATTCACGGATCCACTGATGAGTCCAGCACCCCGTGATCTGTTCACCTTCCAAAGCCCTGCCTCTGAACACATGAGGCACCTGGGGACATTCTAGATCTAAACTGGGATAGCAGCCAGAAGATGAGCAGTGCTGGGAGGGGGAGCTGGGTTGGGGTGGGCCAGGGGTCAGCGGCCAAAGGTAAGAGGAAGTCTCAGGGCTCTGAAACTTGACTGTGATGCTGGTTGCAAACTACCTATTTTGTGAAACTGATGAAAATATTAATTTGAAATAGGTGTATTTTGGGGGGTTACAAATTGTTTCTCAGAAACTGTAGCAATAAATGTACTTAATAGTGACAAATATAAAAAATACTGACAAAATACCATCACAATTTTATTTTTATTTATTTTTAGTTTTTAGTTTTTTTGAGACTGGGTCTCACTTTGTAGTTCAGGCTATTCCTGAACTCAGCCTCAAACTCAGCAATCCTCTTGCCTCTGCCTCCTGAGTGCTGGGTTTACAGGCATGAGTCACCACACCTGGCATTGTGGTATGTGGTACTGATTGCTGGTGGGCATGAGTCACCACGCCTGGCATTGCTGTATGTGGTTACTAGAGATCAAAGCTGGGACCTTACGCTTGTAAGGCAGGCACCAGAACCACTGAGCTAAATCCTCACCCCAAAATTTAATATTTAATTTAGGAAGCCCTCCACAGTCTTACGTTGTCTTCTGAATGGGTTGTCAGCTCTTTGTGGGATGATGCATGTAGTTCAGTGCTTTCCCCCAGGGTGGCCCTCCCAGCATCCTTAACACCTCTAGAACCCTGCCATTGTGGCACTCTCTGCTAGAATCATCTGTTACAGAGCTTCGGCTCCCACTGTCCACCTTACAGTATTAGTAGGAACAGCTCCAGACAAAGTCTCTATCTCACTAGCTTTTGTGCAGACACATGCACAGAAGTCCTGGACCCATGGCAGGTGCCCTGTCAATTCTAGGGGAATGAGTTGGTGATTGCGTAAGAGCTGTATGCAAGAATGGATGTGTATAGTCACTGATGGACTTGGTATCTTTTTATTGTTTCCTGAGACAGGGTCTCACTGTGTATTTTAGGCTGGCCTTGACCCTTGTGGCTCAGGCCGGCCTCGGGCTTGTGGTGGTTCTCCAGCCTCAGGCTTCTGGGTGCTGGGATTAAAGGTGAGCTGAATAGATCTTCTTGCTGTGGAGTCAGATACTGTGATCAAAATCATATCTAAATTTACAGATGCATTTTGTTTTTCCACACTTTAAGCTGCTGTCACCGACAAGACAACGTAAGGGCTTATTTTTCTGTTCGTCACACATTGAGTGCCTTCTTTGTGCCACACAGGTTCCTTTGCGTCTAGGGACTGGCGTCATGGTTACTATGACAATGGCAGAGACTTAACTTTAAGCAATTATTTGTGTAAGTTGGGCAGTAATTATTAAAGACACTCTAAGGATTTTTCTGTATAGATTTCGGTCAGAAAATTAAAGATGATTAGTTTTATAGCAGTTATCAGAGTTTTAAGGACTGCAGATACTTGTTTTACTTACAAATCAAAGTGCGGACACTTTTCTTTCTGGGTGGAAGGAAAGTTTTTGGAAGGGGAAATTCCAGGGCCACACCCTGAATGGCCTTTATTTTTCCAGGTCTTTATTTATTTTCCAAATGTCAGCGTGCTCACCCAGCAAGCTCTCCGCAGATCCCACTGAGGGCGTGGCTGAGGCAAGGTACTGGGTTAATCCTGTTAGCCTATGTGAAGGAAACTCAGGAAATTAATCATCTAAAAATATGAGAACAATAGGAACCCAAAGCTTGTCTTACAGGTTTGTTTCCAGTTCTGCCTAATTGTGGAATGTATTCGTCTCTTCTACTGCTGCTCAGCATAACTAGAAACTCCCATCCTAATTCATATTATCATGTTATAGCAGAATTGTCAAAAGAAAGGGCTGGTAAGCGCTTAGATGAAACCGCTGCAGGGTAACATTTTTAAAAGTAAACACTAGTTACATATCAAGCATTTTAGCTGAAAGTGTAATATCCCTTTAAACTTCTATTTCCTTTTGGATGGTCATATTTTCCTGAGACAGCTACCTTTTACATAATGTAGGCACCTTTTTAAGAAATATAAAATTTTTTAAAGATAGTGAGAACAACTACCTGAATATTTAAACATTTTTGCATTGTAAGTTTTAGGTTCGGTGGTACATATTTGTTTGTTCTTTTACCTGATCACTAGGACTTCTTGTGTTAAAACATTCTTATCGTCTTAAAAAGCACTCTCTAGCAACTCTACTGGAACAGGGAGGAAAACCTATTTCCTCATTTCTAAAAATCTGATAAAGTAGGAAGAAAGAAAATAATTTGATTAAAATGCTGCTTTTAGATAATGTGAGTTTCTGTTGTTTTTTCTGACCACTGTGCTTAGAAATCAAGCTGATAATTGTTTTAAAACATTCTGTTTGGGAAATTGCTAAGTTTTAATTTGTTTCTCTCCCTTTAGAAAAAGGTTTTCTGTGGCTACTCTCCCCACTTAGGGGAAGATTGCTAATCCACTGCCTAGATCCCCACGCTACGCCCAATAAAGGTGTCAGTTAACACCAGCTGGTCCAGGACCACTGCTGTTCTGATCACCATCTCATCTCCTGGGACTCTGCCTGGCCCTCTCTTTCCTCCATGATCGCCACCTCTAACTACTGTCCATCAATGGAAGCTGGCAGGCCCCAAAGTATGCGGATGAGGCCGGGACCCAGGATTAGCACTCCTGGTACCTGTATACTGAGGCAAAAAGAAAGCTTCATTCTACCTGCCATTCTAAGCTTAGACTTGGTCCCCTAGAAAAGCATGGCAGTGGCTGAAGCTAAAGGACTGGCTAGTGGTGATGTTGCTGCTGACCATGGTCTTCTCCAGTCACCAAATTGTAATCTACACTGCAATGTGGTCATTGAGTAGAAAAGGACTCCTTCACCAATAGTCTAGAATGGTAACATTTAAGTTTATGTCAGCAGTACTGTGTATCTAACAAATATAATGGTTTCTATCCATAACAATTGCCACCTTTGGTGTTATTTTGGGTCCCTCCAATGGTTTAGCTTAACACTCCCACAGCAGACAAGCCAGTGAGTCTGTGGTATAGAGCACAGTGCCTGAAAATCTCCCAAGTTTGGCCTCTTTGTCACAGATGTACACTTGTTCCTGAAAGGAGAAATTCTAAGTAATCCCCTCAGTTTCATTTCTTTCTCTAAGTAAATGAATAAATCACGGGTCTTGTGGGAGTTGAAAAATACTTAGACTGTTCAATGGAAAACTCAGTAAATGCCAGTATTCTATATTTTAGGAAGGTTTAGTATAAACCATTCTTCAAATTCCAACACAGTATGAGTTTGTGGCAGCATATGGTACTAGCAGCGAGCTAGAGGCACAGTTCCCAGGTCGAAAGCCAGATTTTCAATTTCAAGGAACTCTGCAAGCCAGTTGCCATCAATTTTGTTAGATGTTTGGTTGCTTTTTCAACCAGCCATTGTAGAAGTCCTTAAATCATGGCAATCGGCCAACAGTAAAGATCACAAATGGATCTTGTGCTTTCCTTCCCCACTTCCGGGCTTAGGCAGGGGTTATACACCTACCAGGGTTTCCCAGGTAGGAGATTTCTGGAAATACAGAACCGAGTGTGACTGACAGGATCAGTGTTGAAGAATTATAAGATCTCAGTGTGAAGAATTATATGAGGTTGACTTCTTCTGGGTTAGGTCCTGGCATTTCTGTCAACTGGCATTTCCATCAATTCCCTGGAAAGGCTAATAGAGAAAGACATGCCCACCTTTTACATATGGCATTGACTGTTTTCTGTTTTCAACTATAAAGATGTGAGGCTAACACTCAGAACCATCTGTAAAAGTGTGTGAATTCTAATAAGGTTTGCGAGAAAGCAATGTCGCCTGAGTTGGGAAGATCAGGCCCTCTTGGGCAATTTAGCAAGATTCTGTCTCAAAACATATATTTAAAAAATTCATTTTCTTTGGCTGGGTATGTTGCTCAGTTGTACCTTCCTTGCGGGGGCCTGTGGAGCCTTTAGCTTAGGTCCGTAGCCCTGAGAAGATTAAATGAATCAAACAGAAACATGTATAGGGCAAGCGGAAATGGATGATCAATGATTCCCTTTTTTCCTTTTCCCTTTGTTGTCCTTTCCTTTTCTTTCTTTATTCATCTCTTCCTTTCCTTCTTTCTTTTCTTCCCTTCTTTTTTTTAACTTTCATTCCGTCTTTGTGCGTGATACTGGGGACTGAGCCCAGGGCCTTCACACTAAATTACAGCCTCAACTCTTTGCTTTGAGCCGGCGTCTGGCCAAGTCGGTAAACTGCTGAGGAGGGTGGGCTCAAATTTGAGGACCCTGCACCCCAGCCTCCGGGAATGCTGGGATTTCAGGCGTGTGCACTCTGCCTGGTTTGACACTGCTGTACGCGAATGACCTTCCCTTTAACAGAGTGGGCATCTGGGTGTGACAAAATCAACAATGACGATGACACAGACAAGTGAAAGTCTTAATTAAAATTAGTACAAGTCTGCAATACTTGATGATCACGTCCCCTGAGGAAGCTGGTGCACGTAGCAAATAATTCTTTCCACGACCTGGCTCTCCTCCCTGCGGCACCTAGTCCTCCTTCCATTTGAGAAGCTTTACCTGTCTGTCTCTTATTAGCATATTGACCTTTTATTTTGATTTCTATTTATACTTTGGGTATCTTATATAAGAGAAATCATGTGATACTGAAACTTGTACATTTGATTTATTTCAGTTGACATTATAATCTCAAGATGCATCCATTTTCCTGCAAATGATTCAATGTTTTCTTTCTTTATGGCAGAGTAGTATTCTATTGTACAAAAATATACATGAAAAAATATTTTTCTGTTTAAAGTATTATAATTTCAAATATCTTAAATAAATATTAAAAGAAAAATTATTTGAAACAGTTCGGAGTTGATGCGGGTACAGAATGAAAGCTGGCATTCGTTACCTAAATACATTGCATTTTTATTTTTTTTTACTCTTTCCCGAAATGTGCACATCCACACAGATGTACAGGTCACACCACACAGCTGACCAGTGAAAGTGGACACTTTCCGTAGCCACCACTCCTGTTCGCCCCCATCCTCCTGGACGTCGCACCTAGATGACTCACCAAACTAATCCCCACTTGTGAATACTGAGTATTCGCTTCATGTTTTGTTGCTGTTGTTTTGTTTGTGACAAGGTCTCCCGACATGCGATCCTCCTGCCACAACCTCTCCGGTACTGAGATCACAGGTGTGCGCTCCCGCGCGCGGATATTTATATTCATTTTTAAGAATTTAAGAACTGTTCAGAAACTTGAGATTTACTAGGATAACATCGTAGGGCGTAATTCAAGTTCTAGGGGTAGCAGCATCTAAAATGAAATACGTTGCTATGCTTGTTTTCTCAGCCTCGCCGCCGAAAGACAGGGCGGTGAGCCCTGAGCCGCGGTGTACGGACCGCGTCCTCCCGGTGGACCTCAGGCGTCCACTCGCCGTTCAGATTCGCCGTCCAACCTGAAGCCGGTCGTGCTGTTTTCTTTGCTTTGTTTTTAAATGACTGTTTCTGGAAGAAGGAAAATACTTTCCTAAACGGGCCAAACCCCACGCACACTGCAGACACAGAACTGTGCTGCAATCTGCAAACAATATGAGGAAGGAACTCGCTTTAAAGAAATAGATTTTCTTAAATTAAGTACCGTGACTAAGTACTTTAATTCCTCTTCTCCCAGTCCTAAAGGATCATTTGACATTGACCCTTCTAAAGGAAAGGGGGGCGTTTCCGAGGCCCGAGGGTTCCGCTTCGCCGAGGGGACGCAGGGCTCCCAGGCCAGCCCCCCTCCTCCCCGCCCCTCCCCCGCTCCCGCTGCCCACCTCTCCCCCGCCCTCCCCGCCCTCCCCCGCCCCCGTGACCCCTGACCCCGCTAATCTGCATAGAGGAATGACAGGCATCCGCCCGGCTGGGGCGCGCGCCGGCGGCGGCCGGCCGGGCGAGGAGACCCGCGCGCGGGGAGCAGGCGAGGGGACCCGGGCGCGGCGCGGGCCGGGCGGGCCATGGACGCGCGCAGGGCGGCCGGCGAGGGGACCCGCGATCGGAGCCGCCCGCGCGCCGCGTGACCATGGGCCAGACTTCGGTGTCGGCGCTGTCCCCGCAGCCCGGCAGCGGTGAGTGCGGCGCGGGCCGGCGCGGGCGTGGACGCGGAACCGCGGAGGCCGCACGTCGGCCGCCGGAGAGTGGGTCGGCTCGGGGTCCGGCCGGGGCGCCTCGCGGCGCAGGCCCTGCGGGGCGGGCGCCCGCCGGCAGCGCTGGTCCCGGTCCAGACGGACTTGGGGCCAGGAACGCGAGCTGCGCCATTTGCGCGCGTCTGTGAGGAACGCGAAACTCGGGAGCGAGCGAGGGGAGCAGCCAACAGGTCTCCGCGCCGACTGGCCGCGAAGCAGTCCGTCCACTCACTTGTGGATTGTTGCTCCTCGAGGAAGGGATGAGGGCCTCCTTCTATCCCCCCGAAAGCTGAGTGCCCGGCTGCCCCCCAAAAGCCTGGGGTTGCGAAGGATACTTGTTTCATGTTAGACACACAAGCTGTGAAGTTTAGGGAAACATATCTGATGATTCGAGCTCTTGTTGGCTAAAGATCATTTTATAGAAACGTGTATGGCGTTTCTGTTTAAAAGTCTGTTTTTTTCTATTTTCTCAACAAAGTCAAAAGAAGGTACATAGGACTAAACAATGTCGTGTGATTGGATAATGAAATAAGGTATCGTTTTGGTATTTTTCCAAAAACAATCTCAAAGTAATCTCTTACTATGCTGTTCACTGAGATACGTGATAGACTTTTTAAACTGTACAAACATCAACAGGATCTTGCTGAAAGGAAATGACAGGGCAACAGAGGAACGTTTTTAATCTGTTGCAGGATGTCTGACTGGATGCGTTCGAGTTAGAGTCCCTGGCACCCTCTCCTGCTTCCTCCCAGGAATGTCATAAACTTTGCTGGGGTCTGTTGATGCCTCAGTAGGACCACCCTCTGCAGAGGAGAGAAACAGAATCCAAAAATCTACGGTTTCCCTTCCTTTCCTGATAATGGCGTGATTCTTACAGAGCTTTGAACACAGAGAAGGCTTCACGTTGACGACTTTGAGTGACTTTTGGGGGATGCTGATGTGGTTCTTAAATTTCAAAAATGGGTACAAATAAGACAGTATCCTTGGTCTTACTTGAAAGCTGGGTGAGACCTTTCATTTGAGGCAGGAGTTTTTAGAGTTTCTGCACTAGCAAGGATAGAATTAAGTCATTATTGTAGTACAGCAGGGGTGCAGAGCGTGTTACTCTTGAATTTAATTCTGTGGTTCACAAAATACTAGGGTGAACAACAGAAAATCAAATTTGCCTTCATGAAAATCAGGGAATATTACATAAGGGGTAAGTAGATTCCTAAAATGTTAACTATCCTACCGCTTACCCAGGACAGCAGAAAAGAAAACCAAACAAACCCAGAGTTCTGTAGCTTCCGTTAAAACGACTGATCTTATGGAGAGATGGTGTCATCTACTTAGTTGGAAAGTGATTTCAATAAAAAGTTGGGCTTGCCTGTAATCCCAGCACTGGGGATGCAGAGGCAGGAGGATTGCTGTGATGTGAGTTTGAGGCTGAGCTTAGGGCCAGCCTGAACCACAAAGCGAGACCCTGTCTCAAAAAACCTAAAAAAGAAAAAAGAGTTGGGCTTGATCATAAGACATATTTTAGATAAACATATGTACATCACATAAAAGATTCCTGTTTATTAGGAAGGGATGACTGTGGCTAGTGTGTAAGTTAGGATATGGAAGTGGAGCAACTGTTTTATGCTATCCACTCGGGATCGCTGAGTCTCTTAGAGTTATTCCATCTCCCAGAAATGTTGCCGTCCAAAACTTGATTCCAACTGAAAACCAAGCCTGAAATAACATTTGGTCGTTTTATATTGGTGACTGTGATCACCGAACCTGAGAATGTCAAACCCACTCTCGCGAGGATTATATTCACTGCCTGTGTGCAGTTTACCTCAGGATTTGGAGACAGAGTGAAGATTCTTGTGTTTGATCTCAGCTATCCACAGCCCTAGTTGTTTAAGTCTGGGGCAGCCGCTAGGGATTACAGAGCTGAAGATGATTCTATGCTCAATGCTTAATGGAGGAACGAGCTATTTGAGTCTGAGAAATCCATAGCCCGGAGTCCAATAGTTTATGCTTATCACTCAGACTGAGCTTTCCAAAAACTTTCTTTGTATCCAAAAATGAACATGCGAATTCTTCTCTTGATGAAGTCCTCTTGAGCCTTTTAGTTTGGGCTACCACTACTCTGGATTCTAGGAGTACTGTCAATAGTTACTTCTAAAAACAAGCACTTAGACCAGAATCTCTTTGAAAAACAACTATGGATTCTCATATCCTGAAACTCTCCCTCTGAATGTGCACAAGTCATTATTAGTGTATTTGCAGTGTTGCTTATCAGTCCCTGTTCCCATTCTGGTCTCTTGTCCTTTCTACCCTAATTAAACACAAATCTGTTGGTCTTTGCTTCATTTTGAACATTTTATTTTTTATTAGTTCATGAACCATAACATGTTCACCATGGGGATTTGGTACATTTATATATTGCATCTTAATCCATTTTACTTATTTGGAACATTTTGTGTAAGTGGAATCACCATGTGTTGTTTTAGAACTAGTTTCTTTCAACTGGCATGTTTCAGGGGTCACTTATGTTGTAGGACAAATCAGGACTTACGTCCTATGCCAAATAATACTCCTCTTGGAGCCAGCTATATTTTATCAGTTCATCAGGGTTGTTTCTGAGTTGTTTGTTTGTTTGTTTGTTTGTTTTTTCTTTTCTGGCTATTGTAAATAATGCTGCTCTACGTTATGTGAAAGTTGTTGGTGAAGCTAGCTTTTTCATTGCTGTTAGGTATATTACAAGGAGTGAAATTACTCGTTCTACCTTTTAAGGAGTTACCAGTTTGCAAAGTGGCTGCTGCTCATTCTACAAGAGCTGCAGCGTTTTCACATCCTTGTCAGCACTTGATTGCGTCTTTTTTGTTACGCCATCCCTGAGTATGTTGTTGTATCTTATTGTGGTTTTGACTTACTTTTCCATAATAACTAATGACCTTGAGCATCTTTTCATATGCTTATTTGCCTTTTTAGGTCTTCTGTGGAAATATGTCCTTTCAGAGAGACTTTGCCTAATTTTGACTGAGTTATTTGAGTTTTAAAAGTTCTTTATATACTGGCAACAAGTCCCTTATCAGATATATGACTTGTAAGTATTTCCTTCCATGCTCTAGGCTGTCATTGTAACCGAATGTGACTTGCAATTCAGAGTTTTAAAGGTTTGATGTTATCCTATTTAGTTTTTCTTTTATTTGGTTTTGGTTTTATGTTGAAGAAACTGTTGCCTAAGGAAGCCAAACCCAAGAAAATTTATATATTTTCTTCTAAGCATTCTATAATTTTAGCTCTTCTTACTTTAGGTCAGGTTTTAGTTTTTAATGTGTGGGGTAATGCAGAATTTCAGCATCCTCCTTTTCTGTCTTGATTCCAGTTGTTTCAGCAATACTATCTTTGTTGCCAAGAAGATTCTTGTCCTTTCCTTTGTGGAAAATCAGGTGGTTCCAATCAGTTGAATCACTTAGATTCCCAATTAAATCCTATTGTCTGTTCTCAGGCCAGTATCATACTGTCTAGAACTATGATAGCTTTGCAGTGAGACTTGAGACTGGGAAGTGCAAGTCTCCCAATTTTGTTTGTCAAGATAGTTTTGACTGTGATGTCTTCTTTGCATTTTCACATGAATTTTATAATCAGCTTGTCAATTTCTGCAAAAAAGTAAGCTGAAACTGATAGGGATTCTGTGGAACCAGTGGTTCAATTTGAGTAACATTGCCATTTTAACAATGTGAAATGTTCTAATCCAAGAAGAAAGGTGTCTTTCTACTTGTTTAAATCTTTTGACATTTCTTTCTACAGTTTAGTAGTCTTCAATATATAGGTCCTGTTTTCCTCTGCTATTTTATCTCTTTTGATGCTGAATACAGATGAAACTGTATTCTTATTTCATTTTCAGAATATTCCATTGGTAAAGTTTAGAAATTTAAAAAGAATTGACTTTTGTATTTTGATGGTGTAGCTACAACCTTGCTGGATTCATTTTTGGCCCCAATAGTTTTATAGTGAATTTTTAAGAATTTTCTATATACCTGATCATTGTATCATTGCTACAGACAAGATCTGTTTAAAAAGGTCATGAACAAAGACAGAATTTGTTTCTTCCTTTCCAGCTTGAATGATATATATGAAGTGTGATCGAACATACAGCAAAAGAATATTCCATTAACCCCACTCATTGTTCCCCCTCCAGTCAAATGCACAGCCCATTGTTCTTGCTACTTCTGCAAGGCCTCATTCTAGTATTTTATTATGCTGTCGTGACTGCCTCTGTGCCTTGAACCAGTTTAAAACATATGCTTTTCATGTTCATGTTGAAAAAAATGCCAGAAGTCACTCATGCTAAATCTGATGAATAACGTGAATACAGAGTTTGTACAAGCCTAAGCCTACCATCCTGTTGGATAATAGTCAAAAGCATTCATGGTAGTTTTGACCACACCTGGTAAAGATACTCTTGAAAAAGCACCTTCAGAAGTGCTTCAGGAAGTAGCATGAATGATGAGATCCATGTGCTCGAAGCGAGAGCTGGGAATATTTTGAGCATGAGTGATGACAGTATGTCTTTTAGTATATGAAAACTTAAAAACTTAAACATTCACCAAATATTTTGATCACTTCTCTTATTTCTTTCCCTTTCCAAAAGCCCTGCCTAGCAAGTCCAGTCCAATGTTAAATAAATGTGGCAGAAGTGGACTTTTTGTCTTGTTTCTGATCCAAAATAGAAAAAGTTTTTCACCATTAATTGTGAAGTTAGCTGTGGAGTTTCCATAGATGTCCTTTGTCAAAAATTCCCCTACCATATCCTGCTGATGATTATCTTTATCATGAAAATAAATGGATTTTGTCAAAGGCCTCTTTGATCTCTGTCGAGATAATTGAATGGTTTTTATTCTTCATTCCATTAATATGACATATGACATTAAATTGATATTTAGATGTTAAACCAACCTTGCATTCCTGGGACTCTCTACAGTCCTCTTGGAAATGGTGTAACATCCTTTTTATATGATGCTGAGTTATGTTTGATAGTATTCTATTAAGATAAGCTCCTTTCTTTCTTTTTTTTTTTTTTTTCTTTTTCTGTTTTTTTGAGACAAGATCTCACTTTGTAGTTCAGGCTGGCCCTGAGCTCACTGTGTAGCACAGGTGAAACTTGAACTCACAGCAATCCTCCTGCCTCTCCCTCCTGAGTGCTGGGATTACAGGTGTGAGCCACATGCCCAGCCCTGTGGTATGTGATACTGATGGCTGATGGGCGTGAGTCTCCACGCCTCTGGCATTGTTGTGTGTGGTTACTGGGGTCAAACCTGGGCCCTTGTACTTGCAAGGCAGGTGCTGGAACCACTGAGCTAAATCCCTGGCCCCGGCTTCTTTATTTTGAAGCACAGGCAAAAACGAGTATGTTCCCAAACAAAGTGGCTCTAATCCCTTCTCACTTCATGCAAAAGGAGGGTTCAGACTTTTGTTTTCATTGACAAGTGCAAGGCATGGTAGTCTACAATGTTTGTTGAATGAATCAATGTTCTCAATGAATACTTTGACTCCTGGGAACCAAGAACTATATGAATGAGAAATCTGTATTATTTTTATTTTAATTCTGCTTCATGAATTTGTTATTCTGGCTTTATTGTCTGCAGAATGGGATTTGACCTAGAAACAAGTGAATCAAGTATGAGGGTCATGCTAGATTGGGATAGAACCTCTGTCTGTGTTTCAGGATTTCCAGATTTTGTTGTGATCTCTGTCTTTGTCTTGCCCCGAATATTTATCCATTTCCTTGTAAACCTGGCATAGGAAAAAATCACAAGGGCAAAAGTAGTTTATTTTCTTTCCTGAAAATAATATGCACATATTGAAAGTCAAATATTGCAAGATGGTTTGGGATAAAAATTGTATTTACTTCCTTTTAGACTCGCTCGCCCTACTTTCCAGTTATAACCTACATGAACAGTTTTTAAATTTTCCACATAGTTTTTATTCATGTATGCACCTTTATTACAACTCAAATAAGATGCTGTATTTACTGCTCTGTACTTTGAATCTTTCATGTACTATAACTTGACAATATTTATATTTCCCTATTTATCTTTTATGCTATATATAAATAATAGCATATGAAATACTGATTTCCTTTAGAAGAGCCCTGTATTTTTATACTATATGTTTGACCTTTTGAAAGGTTTCTTTGTGTATGTGTGTGCCACCAGGAACAGTGTTGAAATCAATACCCTTATCTTTGCATCTTTATCTCCAGTTAAATCTCAGCAGTGAGATTTCTGAGTCAGAAAATTTGTTTTATTTTCATAGCTTGTGTTGAACCCCTCCTCCAGAGGCTGGCTCACTGTACCTGTGCACCATGTGAGAACTGTCATCTTCAGCCCTGTCACAGTGCAGTACATTAGAGTCTCTCCCAACCCTGATGGGCTTGGTATGGGATGGAATTATTCCCTCACCAGCAATTGCCCTCCGAGTGGGCACAGGGCTGATCAGGTGGAAGGTTATCAGCAATTTAGTTCCCACCCCACTCCCTTGCCCAGCTGTCCTTGTGCAGTGACCGTGCTGGGTAGCTACACAAAATAATTTTTTTTTTTTTTTAAGGTTTTTTGAGACAGGGTCTCGCTTTGTGGTTCAGGCTGGCCCTGAGCTCAGCCTCAAACTCACATCACAGTAATCCTCCTGCCTCTACCTCCCGAGTGCTGGGATTACAGGCGTGAGCCATCACGCCCGGTACTGGTATGTGGTATTGGTTGCCGCTGGGGTGTCTCCACACCCAGTATTGTTATGTGGTTACCGGGGATTGAACCCGGGTCCTTGCGCTTGTAAGACAGGCGCCGAAACCACTGAGCTATATCCCCGGCCCTACACAAAGTAATTTTTAAGAATCCTTATATATCTATATGCAAAAAAAGACATCTAATTTCAATTATGAAAGAAGTAAAGCATTTCTAGTTTTTTTTTCCCCTTCAAACCTATTAGTAGCTCTAAGTTATTTTTAAGATTTCTTATAGATTTGTATGTTAAAGGTGATTAGCTTTATGTCTGTTACACTGCTTTGGTTTGTTTGCAAGTTTTTTAATGTTTGTCTTGTGCTGCAATGTTTATAGTATTTTTTCATATAAGAACTTTAAATTTTTATGGAGTCAAATTGATTGATCCTTCTCCTCCTTACAAATACCAGGTTTCCAAAAAGCGCACTTTCTTCAGATGTCCTTCTCACATTTGAACATTTGATCTCTGTAATCTATTCCAGTTTAAAGTGAAAAGATTTGATGATATAAAAAGTTTAAACATCTGCATGGCAAGCCCCCCAGAAAACAAAAACAAAGAACACAGCAAAATACAAATAAGCCAAATCATTAGTGGGTCCAAGGCCAACCTTTCCCCAAGTGGGAAATCATAAAACTGAAGAAACATTTACTTTATATGTAGAAAATGGTGATTAATGTCCATGTAATAAGGTCTCAGAAATCAATAAGGAAAAAGGAAGCCCTCTGAGAGAAAACCAAGACCAAGTGTTTGTCAGATACCTGCTGGCAGGACCGTGAGCTCGCTCGCTGTGTGTCAGGTGTGGGTCTGAACACTGGGCTTATCGCCTTTGTCCTTGCAGCGTCTGTGTGGATTGACATGTAGTGATATCCACATTTTATAGATAAGGAAGCTGAAGCCTAAGAGTGAAATGATTTGACTAAGGTGAAGTGTTAGTAACCTATTAATTGGTAAGTGAAATTGTAAACAGTAAGTGAAAAAAAAAATGGACACCATCAGTCACTTGAGAATTTAGCCAAGGTTAAAGTGAATGATCCCGCAGGCTTGATAGTCTTGGGTAATACATGCTGGTACAGGTTGACAGCACAGTTTTGCAGTGCATAGGAATAACCTTGCAGTGTGCATACATTCAGATGTAGTGGTCACATTTCTAGAAATATATTGTAAAGAAGGTAGCAGATGGCCCACTGAAATGATGTTCACCCAGTATAAAAGCTGGGAAGAATGTAATAGTCAAATGTCAGTACATTGATTGAATTGAGATAATCTTATGCTAGAATAAGCATTTTGGTGGGGGGGGCAGAGTCTCTCTATATAGTGCAGGCTGGCCTTGAACTCACATGATTCTCCTGCCTGAGCTGTGTAAGTTCTGGGATTATAGAGTGCACTACCAAGCCCAGCTTCTACAATAAGCCATTTT
Organism: Petromus typicus; assembly: GCA_004026965.1. Lineage (NCBI taxonomy): Eukaryota > Metazoa > Chordata > Mammalia > Rodentia > Petromuridae > Petromus > Petromus typicus. The sequence goes on from PVIR01003590.1 coordinate 15,983, forward strand.
AAAGATATAAGAATACTTTGAAAAGGTGATTTCTCATGATAAATAATATAATGTGAAAAACTAAGTTTCAAAGAATCTGATTCCATTTTAAGGGATTGTGACAGTCACAGCCTCCTTCCTGCTGCTTTGGCCGTACTCGAAGTCAAGATCTGTTTGTCCCGTGTCCATCTGGACCTCCACTGGAGTTCAAGCCGAGCACTGACTGGTGTCTGTAGGAGCTTTTCACAGCTTGTGTGGACATAGAGATTAAAGTGCAATATCTGTATTTCAACCACTTTTTTTTCTTGTGAACTGCATGCATGATGAAAATAAAAACACCCAATCATTCTTACATAGCAAGCTTGCTTAAGGTTTGGTTTTCTTTAGTCTGTCTGGACGTAATGAGAATATATGTCACTCACTTTTCAGGAAAGAAAATGAGCAGAAATTTGGATATTGTCAGTTTCTCTTTGGTCCATAGCTCATCAGGTCTAGTCAATGTGTAACGTGACAAATATTTTTAGTTTAAGTTTATTTTATCTTCAGCAATGTGAAACCCTATCCAAAAGGCATGCCAGACTTTACCTTTTGCCTACTTTTAAAGGTGGTAGAAAAATCCTGCAATTAAGTCTCTTTGATTATAGTAGAGGAAAAATTCCAACATGTTTTCTTGCCTTGGGGGATTTGCTAGTCTCTATTTACCAGATTAATATTTAGTGAAAACCCAACTGATGTAAAAGTGATATTGAGGTAAAAATAGCCTTAAGAAAATAAACACTCCTCGATCCTTCTCCTCCCAGCCCCAGCTGAAGTAGGGGAACAAAAAACAAAACCACAGATAGCCAGAGGGGAACAGCAAGTAACATTACTTACCCAAAGTTTGTTCTAACCATTATCATTTATATTTATAAACTACGCCTCCGTTTGCACTTCAAGGGGCTGAATATTTTTGTTCATATCAACATTCTGGCAAATACAACAAACACTGCAGCCCTTAACCCCATGTCCAATATAGATTTTTATGGACAGAAATGGAAGGCAGTGCTGAGAGGCTGGGGCAGGGACTCGACAAGGTGGGCAGTGCCACTGACCTGGGGCTATGGAGAAATGGGAGTAGAGTGTCCCTCAGATCCGGGTCGGCAGCTCTGTCTTTACGCTGCAAGTTTGAATACACCACTGTTCGGCAGGTTTTCCGGGACGCTTCCTGGGCACCTCAAGTATAAATCTGAACTGAGGCCTTGATTTTGTGCCTCAGTCTTGTGCTTCCCTTGGCTTCCTGCCTGGGTCACTCACTTATTCTAGCCAAAGACCTAGGAGATGTGTTGTGATTCCGCAGTGATCTGTGGACAACTCCTGCGCATTTTCTTCCAGAATACGCCCACAAGGCCATGCTCTTCTGTGCGTTTCCATCGCCACCGGCCAAGCCTTGGCCATTCAGTGCGGAGAGAGCAGCAGTCCATTTCAGCTGCTGTCCTGCGTCTGTTTCTTTTCTTCAACACAACAGCTAAACTCATCTCTAAGAGAGTAAGTCACGTCACTCCCTTGCTCAGAACCTTCCTGTCTTCTCTTTGCACTTAGAGGGAAATCCAGATTTCCGAGTCTGACCCTTCAGACTTTCCATGGCTCTGGGTGACTCCCGCCCACCTTAGTGACCTCATCTTCCCCCTGGTGCTGTGGTCTCTCTGTCTTCCAAGCTGGCTCACTGCTAACTGTTCTTCTTCACTGGAACATAAACTCCACCAGCTAAGGACTAGTACCTGTCTAGTTCACCAGTATATATACTGATTCCTAGCCTTGTGCCTGACACAGACACTCTTTGTCAAATCAATAAATAGCACTCCCTGGCCAGGTTATGTATTGGGAGAGCAGTAGGAACTGAGTAGAAAGTGGAGCAGCATCCAAGAATTGTAGAGCAGTTTAAACCAATACTACTAAATCCAATCCCTAAGAGCATTTTTCTTGACATTGATTGGTCAGTTCAGTGTGTTATCTGCTGATCCCAGGGTATGGAAACTGAAGATGTGACAGCTTTTCTCTCCCTGCCCCCCACTCTCTGCATACGCCCTGGCTGTCATCCTCTCGTCCCAGTATTCACACTGTAAGTATTGGGAGATCAGCTTAGTAGTCTGTATGTCTGTATACAGCTACTGACAGCTTAACCTTTGGGAAACAGTGATTACTTTTACTTTCCTGGAGCTCAGTATCAGTTTCTCTCTTTGGTCTTTTCATCTGCTTCTCCAGAGTCCTGTGGACTCATCACAATACTTGTCTCCAGATACGTGGGCTTCTCTTCCAAGTTTTGTCCTAAGAAGTTCATCAGTCGCCCATGTGGAGCAGGTTTTCTCTAAGCCTGGGGACCTCTTGCCACCAGACCCTAGAGTTCCTTTTACTTCTCTTTGTGTTGATTCTTTGGGTTGCTGGATCCCTTATTTTGCCATAACACCCACGGAGAATCTTGAGAAAGGATCATGGGTCATAGATTTTTGTGTTAGAAAGCGCCTTTCCTTTGCCTTTGTGTGTGTTTGGCTCAGCTGGGTCCTACAGGAGCAAAACAAACTTGTTGTAGTAAGTCCTAGCTTCCACTACCGCTGTCTACAATTAGCCATCTTGGCCATTTTCCCCTCATGGAAAAGGTTTATTTTTTTTCTCTCTAGCAAATAACATTTTAACTTATTCCAAAAAGACTTTTTTGAATAATTGTTACATAAGATTTCAACTTTGACCTGGCTTACAAATTATATGAAAGTTTAATGGCTAATTGACTAACTTAAAAAATAGTTTACTGTGATAGTAATGTATTGACATTTTTAAAAGAATCACACTGATGACCTGCAAAGAGCAATTACTTGCACAAGAGCAAGTTTTCTGTACTATTGTGGTTTTATTTTGAGGGTGTATTATCTTTAAGATGCAGATCCTGGAATGTAGGGGTGTTGCAAACTAAGGGGGTAACTTTTCACAAACTCATCTAGTTGTGAGAATCACCTACTTTTCTTGGTAAAAATACCTATTTCTGGGTATTGTATTCTAGATCAGTAAATCAGAATCTTTTGGACAGAGGTCTTGAGATCCTTTTTAAGAAGTATGCTTGAAGATTCTTTTTAAAATTTATTTTCTGGGCCAGGGATATTGCTCAGTGGTTCCAGCACCTGTCTTGCAAGCACGAGGGCCCGGGTTTGATCCCCGGTAACCACATAACAATACTGGGCATGTCTTCACCCGGTACTGGGTGAGTCTTCAGCCCAGCAGCAATCAGTACCACATACCACAGTGCCGGGCGTGGTGGCTCACGCCTGTAATCCCAGCACTCGGGAGGCAGAGGCAAGAGGATTGCTGTGATGTGAGTTGGAGGCTGAGCTCAGGGTCAGCCTGAACTGCAAATCGAGACCCTGTCTCAAAAAAAACCTTAAAAAAGGGCCAGGGGTATAGTTCAGTGGTTCCGTCGCCTGTCTTGCAAGCGCAAGGGCCCGAGTTCGATCCTTGGTAAGCACATACAATACTGGGCGTGGAGACTCACGCCCAGCAGCAATCAGTACCACATACCACAATGCCAGGCGTGGTGGCTCACGCCTGTAATCCCAGCACTCGGGAGGCAGAGGTTGGAGGATTGCTGTGATGTGAGTTGGAGGCTAAGCTTAGGGCCAGCCTGAACCACAAAACGAGACCCTCTCTCAAAAAAACAAAACAAAACAAAACAAATCCCTAAAATAAATAAATAAATAAATAAATAAAATGAAGTTTATTTTCATTTTAGTAGTATATGTTTGTAGTGAAAAATGTTTACATTCAGCGTGTGGAGTTGGTGTATGTACATAACACATCAGTCCTTGCTTCATCCTTCTCCATCTCTTGATCCTTTTCCCTTGAAAAAACTCTCCCTCCCCCTTCCTTTTTTGTCATCTATCCTTTATTTTTCTCTTTGTTTATAGCTTGGATTTTTCATATAAGAAAAATCATGTGATATTTAAGCTTGTATGTCTGATTTATTTCACTTAACGTTGTAGTCCAGTGACTCAAGTTTATCTTTCTTCATGGCAGAGTAGTACTCCACTATGTGTAAAAACCACGTTTTCCATATCCGTTCATCTGTTGAGGACCTATAGGCTGTTTCCAAGATTTAGTGATTATGAATTGTGATGCTATAAACATGAGTGTGTGTGTATCACTATAATGTAACGTCTTTAACTCCCTATGAAAGATGCCTGGAAAGAAAATAGCTGGGTGAAGTGGAATTTCTAATTGTAGTTTTTTGAGGAATCTCCCCACTGATTTCCATAGTGGTTGTTCTAGTTTACATTCCTACCGACAATGTGGATGAGCCTGTGCCCCAGCCATATTTGATTTTTTGATGATGGCTATTCTTTCAGGGGGAAGATGGAAACTCAGTGAACATTCTTAAAACGAGACCTCTCCTTTGGGAAATAAATTTTAAATTAGCAGTATTTCTCTAGCAAGTGTACCTTTCTCTTGAAGTAAAGTTACGAAGCGCCCAGTTCAGACTCCTGTGCTTGTCACCAAGTGCCCTGTTGAGTATGGCTGTTCGTGTTTACTGCACAAGAGCAAGTAAACACTCCAATTGTCAAGTACAGTTTGAAATTCTGGCTGAATCTCATTGGCAGAAATATTTTTTTTTTCCTTTACAGGTATTATGTTGTTATTATGAGCAAGAAAGTAATTCATTTCCAACAATCTAGTTAAACTAAAATTCAATACATGCAAAGGTAAGGACTCGTCAGCAGCATGTCAGTTTCCCCTGGGGAAAGCCACAGAGTCTCAACTTGCCACCTTTTCTAGAAGCTTCTTGTGACACTTTTCAGGCATGCTGATTTCTTGAAGGACGAACAGAGTCAAAAACCAAGGCACTAGATGAAAACAGCTGTTTAATAATGAGAAGGAAGAGCTACAGGGAAGATTTTAGTAAAATACATTTCAAGAGAGGAGGCCAAACTCTGCCCTTTTCCCATACAGCAATGTGGGCAGCATTTTCTGCAAGCTCTCAGAGGAAGCAATCATTTGTTTAAACATTCTCTTCATGTTCCTTTTTGGAATGTGTTTGGCTCTCCATTTTTGCCTGTTTGTACTTCAGGGGTCGTTCCTTTCAATTGTGTGCCTATTTGTAGTACAGCGCCCGTCGTGAAGCCAGTTGCATTCCATCTTAATTGGGATCTCTTAAGAGCTTTTTCTGAAGACTTTGCCAGCCTCTCCATGGAGGGCCATAGTTTGGCGTCTGCAGGGAGAAGGGGCGGGGGAAAGAACATTGGCCTGTGCCCTCCACCTAGGCCGGATGTTTGTGACATCACACCATGGCTGAGAGGCCATTTCACTGATGATTCAAGACTATTACCAGTGCCTTCTTCATGGGATTTTATGTTTCCCAAGGTGCCCTCTGCCTCGCTGACACTGACATGTGCTGACCTTCCAGCCTGGTCCTGGAAAGCGCAGGACGTGTGGAAACTTGGAATTAACTGGAGTGAGTTCACAGGGCCTGGGCCATGTGAATCTTCTTGGCCTGGCTGAGCTATGGTCTTATTTTTCTGGGACTTCTTTTGCATTTCTAAAACATTCTGTTATTTATTTTTATATTTCATTAGCCCACATTTGCAGGATGTAATGTTTGTATTCCTTGTGTGGAGTTTACACAATGTACAAAACACATCTGAATTTTTTTCTTCATCCCCCCTTTCTCTTCCCTCTTGACCTCCTCTCTTTTTGAAAAAAGTCTATTTCCTTGTTTCCTATTGTCTGTCTTTTATTTTGCTCTTTCTTTATACTTTAGGAGTCCCATAGAAAAGAAACCGTGTGATATTGAAGTTTGTCTGTCTGGTTTATTTCACTTAAACTTATGATCTCAAAGTGAATCCCATTTTCCTACAAATGACTGAAGTGGATGATATTTTTTAAAATTGTGTATACAAACATGTGCCTGCCTTGCTGGAAAATACTTGATTCTATTCTGTGCTTGGAAAATACGTGATTGTCAATTTTTTAAGCAATGAGAAAAATGATAAAAGCAAATAAGAAATTTTAAAAAGAATTTAGAACTCTATACTTTTCAAAAATGGAATCCCCTTCCTCCATCCACAATATCAGAGCACACATCTATCTTATTTTCAAAACAAGTTTTTTTAAGTTTGTAAAGCCGTTTAAAAGTGTTTATAGGAGAAGCCTCTAAAGAAACTCAACTTTTCCCCTCTTTTAATTTGGCTGAGATAGAAGGTAGGTAGAAAGCCATGTGATATTTTCCTTCTACCTTCACATGCTAATAACTTTATTGATAGTAGTAAATATATTTGTCTTCTAGGGCAGATGTAATGGAGTGTATCTCCTGGCTCTCCTAGGTGGCATAAACAACAAAAAGTATTTTCTTATTGTTTTGGAGCCCGAAACGCCGGTGTCAGGTGTACTGGTGTTGGTTCTGCAGAGGCCTCCTTCCTTGGTGTGTCGATGGCACCTTCTCTCTGTGTCTTTGCAAGGCCACCCCTTACACACACGTCTGTGTCCACATTTCTTCTTTTTAGGGCAGCAATCAAATTGATAATCTCATTTTACCCTAACTACATTTTTAAAAACTGAATGCAGTCCCATTCAGAGATACCCAGGCCTTCAGCATGTGCGCTTAACAGGGAGAGTGAGGGACATAATTCAGCTTGTAGCTCTATGCTTGAAAAAAAAGGGTACAATTCAGGATCTTTGAGCCATACGCTTTTAACTACATTGCACCTGTTATCTTTTTTCTGGCTTTTAAATTTCAGTCCTTAACACAGCACAGAGCCTCTTCCCCACTGTCCCTGCAGTGCCGTGTATTCTATAGAAATGGGATGAGTGAGACGCGCGGAAGATGCTTTTCAGCAGCTGAAGTTACCTGATGTTCCTAGACGCCATCCCTCGGGAAGCAGAACATGGGGTGAATGGGTAAAGAAGCTGTGGTGTTAAATGCGATGCAGTACTACTCCTCCCTAAAGAAGGACAGAATTGAGTCATTTGTAGGAAAATGAATTCACTTTGAGATAATAACATTGAAAGAAATAAATCAGACACAAGATTACCATGTTAGGAAACAGGGAGATGGATCTTTCCAAAGGGGGAAGGGATGAAGGGATGAGAGATGGAGGAAGAGAGGAGGGGAAGGGGATGTAAAAAAAGTTAAGATGTGCTACATACATGTGCCAGCAAGTAATTTGATCATTATGGGCTGCAAACATGTATTACTAAAAAATAAAAGCCAAGAAGAAAATCTTAAAAGTAGGCTGAAGCTCAAGATGTCATCAAATAAAATCATATTTTTTAAAAAAGGAAGTGAAACATAGTATATCAGGAATATATGAGGTAAAATTAAAAATTGGTATCTGCGAGTATCATGTTTTAGCTTGAATTGTGTAAAAAATAGTGACCATTCGCTTGCGGTTGGAGCACTAAAGAGATTAGGTAATGCTGCATAGGAAATCAAAAATGCTTATCAGGGGTCCAGTTCCATGGCTGTCAGCGGCCACACCTGTGCCGCTTGCCTGGTCTTACCATCTTCCCCATGTTCTTCAAATGGGAGACACTATTTAGAGAAAGTTAGTACCCAAATGTCACTGTGTAGACATCTTTCTTTCCCTGTGTTTGGTTTTGCTTCCCCTGTGTGTTTTCATTGTCTTAGGCATGTTTGATACCCACAGAGGGATGCTAAAATAAGAAGCTGACTAGGATGCCAGAAGAAGATGGTGTTGAAACACCTGTCAGAGTGAAGCCAGAGTAAGAATGGTGTGGTGAGGGAATGGGCAGCCCCGCTGAGATGGGCTGGTAATTCACGGATGATTCATGTGTGACTAACTGCGTGTGTATTCTTGGCCCCCTTTGTTATAAAGCAGCATTCAACCTTCCCTGGTTTCCTTTTCCTTGTTCAGCTTCATGGAAATTCTGAACTGGGACAGTCAGTTTGGGAGTGCTAATCGAGTTGTCACAAGAAATGATGCTGCAGCAAAAGTACACTCTCAGCTTTTTGGTTCAGAATTCCTTATTTTAAATAGAACGGGTCCCTCAGGCTACTTAAGGGCAAGAATATTATTTGGATACTGCAGAGTCTAGCAGCCTTCTTTCCTCTTGTGAAAAGATTCAGAGCTCTCCAGTAATCTTAGAAATGACTTAATTTTATAGGGATCTTAGGGACTAGGAGTCTCCTAGAGTAAAGTAAACCTTACGGTGGCTGAGATATAAAGCATTCCCAAAATACTGGATGCAGGACCCAGTGGTCTTGGGCCCTGATCCGAATCCAGATAATAATGAGGCAGGTGCAGGAAGTGGATGGGCAGAAGCTCGTGGCCAAGTCTCCATGCCTATTAGTTGTAACTGTAGTTTTCATCTTTTAAAACAGTCTGCAGATAGAAGATGCTGAGCGTTCAGTCTGAGGAACGTTAGAAGTCACAGAACATTGGTGTTCTTCGAAGTGAGAATGCTGCTTGGGTCCGAGATCCTATTTCACTTTCAAAATTTAGTATCCTTCAGTCCACAAATGAACTATTTGCAATGGCAATAGCTATAAAAATTTAGTTAGTTACTTGGAGTTTCTCAGAGCCTGTCCAACCTCAATTTTGTTGCTGGGGATTCCGATTCCAGAGGTCGAGAGAAAGAGCTCCAGGTTCCTGTTAGATCTTAAAAGAGCAGGATACAGAATAAACCAAGATCATGTTGATAAGGATTTCTTGGTCTCATTGATAATGCTTCTTGTGATTGAGAGTCCTTCTAGACTTAGCGATCTATGTCGAGCTTCAAGGTGGTCTTAAGCTAAAGTTTCTGGAGTTCACAGAATTCTGAAATGGAACTGTTTTCTCATGAGTAGCTTCTACTCAGAGTTTCAACACGATTCCCTGAGCGTTGTCTTAAGCAAGTTAGTAAGCAGTCTTTTGGATAAAATAGTTCGGGGTTTATTTTATTTTGTTCTTTCACTGTTTTACTTTTTGTAGCTAGAGGGCTAAAAATAAAGGCAGCAACTTCCCAGCTGGTGGAAGACAGAGCCAAATCTCTGGTTCTCGTAGATGATGTCAGTGATCTTTGTGTTCCTTTCTGTAATCCAGGGCAGTTCTGCTGTAAGTAATGGTGATTTCCTGTGTTAGTTGGTTGGATTAAAGAGGAGAAAACTCTGAAAGGTTAAACTCAGGAGGGGAAGGAAAGATTGTTAATTCAGTCTTTCTGGTTTTGGAAGCTCCTGTGTTTCCTCTGTGGTGTACCCAGGCCTGTGTATGCACTAAAAACCACTATTTCATATTTGTTAAGCGTACAAGAAATCATACTGGGATGCCAGGTAGCCATTGAATTAAACAAAATGAACCATTTCCTTTCTTCCCTGGAAACGTGTGAATGACAGGCAACAGCCATCTCTCCACTCTTCTTGCTCTTTGTGGCTGGTCTGACAGGAGAGATTCACTTCTTAGGTGAAACATGAGACATGAGAGGTGGTGTGGTCTGTGTGGATTGGAACAGTAACTTGTTGATGGTTGCCAGTCTTAAAGAACAATTCCAGGTAAATGAACACGTGACATCAGATAGCTCTTTGCCACCATAGCATTAGGCTGGTATATGTAGTTGTTGTGCCTTGCAGATGAACTAGTTTCTCCAGTATTTAGTGGATTTAAAGTCTAAACTTTAGAGTGTAAGGTTAGCTAAACATTTATAATGGTACAGTCAGAGTTTAATTTCAAGTTAAAAATACAGTCTCATTTTCTGTGTCATAGTTTTCTAATAGACTCAAATTCTCATACATAATATATTTTTTTAAAAAGGGAGAAAAACAAAAGCAGTCTGGATTTAGTCCCACCTGAGTAAGATAATATGCCTTTTCTCTTGTCTTTGCCATGGAATTAAATGTCCTTGCTGATGTCTTCAGTTAAAGAAGAAGCGAAGCAAAGAAGAGCCTGCTGAATGGGCGTGTTTGGAGGAAGAACTGTCAGTGGAGCGGGTGTAAATCACACCTGCAAATAATGCAGGCTCGCCACTGATCACTGGGAAAATAGGAACTTCTTCAAAGATTACTTCACTTATTAATTCTTTAAGCTGTTTTAATTATTTGTCTTTGATGAAGTGTTTTAAATTCCATCACAAACAGCAATTATGTGTTTGCTCAGGTGAAAATTTCTTTAGCCATGTGTGTACCAATAAGAGCTAATTGTCCTTCCTGCTCATTTTGATAATTTTCCAATTTGAAGCATTAATATTTGTCCTATTATCTTTGAAAATATTTGGAATCCTACAGAAAGGCACTGTTGGAAACAATTTGTTCTGTATGAATAATTTTAAAGACCTGCTAGAATAAATTGTAGCCAAAGAAGGCCAGGCCCTGAAAATCACTGTCAAACATTCATCCATGACTTGGTGTTCATCTTGTAAATTTTAATCCAGGACCTTCTGAAGCATAGGTACAGTATGAGAGCATTACTAGAACGAAACCCTTCCTTAGGACTTCTGATCTGGTGGGGAGAATGATTATCTTTTCTTCCGAAAGAGGCCATTTTTCCGCCCAACTTCCTTAATAATAACAATTAAAATCATCTTTATAGATTCTGGAAAAGTCAGTGAATTGTGACTAGCCACTTCTGAAGTTTAGTTATGGGGCATATCCTGTCACTCTAGTACACATCCAGCATTCCTTCAGGATTAGAAGTCTCAATAACATGATGAGAGGAAAGGGTTGTGGAGTACAGTAGCTGGTGCCTGCACTGGCCTTCAAGGTCTTCCGCATGGTGTTCATCTAAGTCGTACTTGTCCAACTTGTTTTCTGGAATGCTTAACTAGCATACACGTCATTTGAATGAAAGAAGCCAGCATAGAACCTCTTGCCAGTGAGATATCCTCAGTGACTATGTTGGAGAGAAAAATATATGAAATAACACAAAAGCCATCCCTATTGTAAAGTTATTTTTTTTTAAAATTTGGTGGAGGGCCAGGAATTTTGCTCAGTAGTTCTGGTGCCTGCCTTGTAAGCACAAGGGCCCGGGTTCAGTCCCTGGTAACCACATACAACAATGTCAGGCATGGTGACTCACACCCACCAGCAATCAGTGCCACATACCACAATGCCCACCATGGTGGCTCATGCCTATGATCCTAGCATTTGGGAGACAGAAGCAGGATTGCTATGAGTTCAAGGCTCACCTGGGCTACATAGTGAGCTCAGGGGCAGCCTGAACTACAAAGTGAGACCTTCCCTCAAAAAAAAAAAAAAAAATGGTGGAATTATTTATCCCTGGTACACAGACTAAAGAATGTTAATCCTTTACTTGTTGGTGACTTTTAACTGGACTCCTGTTGAATTTGAACAGGGTATCTCCACCTTTCACACATTATTATGAAACTAGACTAAAGCTCTAAAGCCCTTGAACAGTTTTAGCCCCAGCTCTTAATGTGGACTCTTGTCACAGGAACTAATGCTCAGTTGCATCTGTGTGAGTCCTGTGATCACGGATACCTCCAGCCCTGGTCACATAGTGGAAGCCCATTTTGGGACCGATGGTTGTGTCTGGTGTTGTCTACCTGCTCTGTAAAACTCCCCAGGGCGGAGATCACTACGATAATCCCTTCTCTGTAAGAGTTGCTCAAGAAATTCATTGCTACTGAGTGCTTCCGTGCTGTAGCAAGCATGTTTTTCTTTATCCTTATCCTTCTGCGGCCTTCTCCTTCCTGGTATGTCTGAAGCCTGGTTCTCCTTGGCAACACCACTTCCTGGTGAGGCTCTCTCTGTAGTGACAGCGGCAATCCACTGGCTCCTCCGGGCACTTCCCACCGTCTTGTGCCAGGGTCTGTTGCCATCATGCTGAGATGTCCCCAGCATCTTTGATGTTGTCACTGGCTGACTTCTTGGTCAGCTTCTCTTGGTCATCATCATCACATGAGGTTCAGACCTTCACTTTCTACCCCAGACTCACAGATACCCAGGGAAATTCAGTCTTGGGGTTCTTCCCCGGGATTCTGTAGCACATTCTTGCAGCCTCAGCCTTTCCTCCGCATAGGGCTCCTTTTCCACAACTCACTTAAAGCAAACAGCAAACACAATGTTTTCTTCTTTTTGGAACTTGATTGTGTTCAATGCCAAAAAGTTGAAAGTTCCTTATTGCACAAAGCCTACCTGTCCTAGTGTAATTATGTCCCTAAGAATTTACCCAGGCTCATCCACAGCTGCTTTTTGGGGGAAGACTCCACCAACCTCAACTTCAGCTTCTTGTTTTTGTGTCCATGATGCATTTCTAACTGTCTGCTGGACATCTTCCTCCGAAGGTCCTGCCAATACCTGCAGCTCAGGCTGAAGGTCTTTCCTGCCTGTGTCTCTGCTCTTGATAACCCACCACCCCCTTGCAGAGAGTGTGGAGTTCTCTGTGACTTCCACAAGCAGTCCCTTGGACCTTTCTTCCCCTACCCTGCCCTGCAGCTCCACTGGTCACTCTTAGTCCTTTTCCACTTCTCCTCCCAAGTTCAGGTGCTGGGGTTGTTGTACTTGCCTCTTAACTGAACTACAAAGATATAAATCAGGGTTCCTAGGGGATCCCACATGACTAACTGACATAAATTCTCCACTGTGGGTCTGTCTCCCAGCAGCCTGCTTTCACTATGTACGCCAAAAAGTTTCATTTCTCTCCAGGAGAGATTCCAGACTGTTCTGTGTGGCCTCTGGTCTCTCACAGATACCAGCCACGGAGACTTGGCGTGATTTCCAGGGACTGCCGCTCATACAGACAGGGTTAGTCACATTGTATAGAGGTTTTTGGGCTGTGACTCATCCAGCTACCTTTTGACTTAAAGATATTGGTTCAGATTTAATGAATTGTTTGAATAATCTTTCCATTACATTCGTCCTCTGAGAACTTTTTTTCATAATTTTAGTCACTTCAAAACTTGTGATGTTTCATTGGATTTTAGTTTATAATTTATACATAAATACTAGCTGCTTCTTTAATGTTTCTTATACCTGTAAAGCTCAGCAGAAACAGAGTGACCAATAACCCTGGCACAGATGGGGTGAACTCACACATGGCAGATTGCACACTTTTTCTTTCTTCTCCCACACACAGCATGCCTTCCACCCACCGCAGACTCAGGAGTGAGTAGGACAGTGGCCATGAGTTTGCACACTACGTGAAGTTGTTTGTTTCACTGAAGGCGCTGAAAGGTTCGCCATCACTGCTGTAGAAGCTGGCTGGCAGCTAGGAGGACAGAGGTAGGAGGTTAGTTTGTTCCTATCTTATTTTTTATCTCTTTTTTTTTTTTCAAGCAAAACATCTCTGCTGCCAGAGCCCTTCACTTACAGCGATGACAATGGTACTCAAACTTTAAAATGCTTTGTTTTCTTTAAAATTGACTTTCCATTTGCAAATGACCCTTTTCCTACACAATTGGAGTTCCTTTCATCCCCAAACATGAGTGACTTTACTTAATCTGTTAAATATCCTGTGGCAAGTCTAGGGGACGCTGTGCATGTCGGTGAATCAGGATGTCATGCAGCTGCGCAAACACTCATTCTGCAGGCCTTTGGGCACTAGTTGCAACTGGAATTTTCTGTCAGTGTTTTCAGGCAGATGGAAGTCCTTAGGAGCTTTTTTCCCTTTGGGTGTTTATGAAAGAATGGCTGCCTGTGTTAGGAAAACAACTTCAAAAATTGATCGTATCAGGCTTCTAAGATTAATGTTATGGTAAAGAATTCTGTACAATCAAACGATTATAGTCAGTAGGAAGTAAAGAGCATACTGTGCTTGCAGTCAGCACGGAATTAACTGTGGTTGCACTGGGTATTGTCTTAGGGAGCAAAACTCTACTCGATGGAACTCTTTGGATTCATTCACACAAGTGGTTAGGAGTAGAAATGAGTTCTTACCTCATTAGGCTTTATGTCTTATCTTTTATTAATATAGAGATCGGCTCCCACCCCTCCCCATCTTATACAAATGACTCTTGGAGTCCTGAGTCTAACGAGCTGTATGATCTTGAGCAAATTCCTTCCTCTCTCTGGACTTCAACTTCCACGTCAATAAAATGAGATGACACGAACAGCCCCTACTTCACAGGGCGATGTTTTGATGAGGCAGGATTCATTAAGCACTCAAAAGAGATCAGTGTGACCTGTAAGATTGACATACCCCGTGGAAAACAAGGTAAATATTCAAGATCATTTAACTGAGTCTCCTAATTTTAACATAGAAAACTTGGGGTCCTTGTTCAGTGTTAAGGACCCCAAGCTGTTTCAGTAGCAGAGTTGAGTCTAGATCCAGCACTTTTCTTGGCTTAGAATTCACCGTCCCAGTTGGATGGTTAGAATCCAAGTAGGACCTTCGCGTTATTGCCTGACCTGCTTATGCAGTGTCTCCTTCGCTTTCAGTTTCGCAGTCTGATTGCAGTGGCAGAGATACTCAGAGGTGCTGCTGGTCACCATGAGTTGGACTATCACATTCCAATGCAGACAGCCCAGGAGAGGGACAAGTGCCCTGAGTCAGAGTCAGATGACCCAGACTCTTGTTTCTGCCAGTAGTTGCTTGTTTGGGAAGCTCCGCAGCTCGCTATGTCTGTTTTGTCTTCTACAGGGCTTTACTGTACATAGGACAGTATGGAACTCCTATGTTAAACATGATCACTGTTCTCAGATAACACTGAAGCTCAGTGCTTTGGAAATCACAGTACTCAGAGCTGCCGAGCAATGTACAGAGCTGTCACTATTGATAGGAAATAAACTTCCTTCACCTTTACTCTTGCTTACGTGAGCTTCTAATGTAGCATGACTTCAGCAACCCCAAAAGGTGATGAAGAGGTAGATTAGTGTTCACAGAAACTAGCAAGGGGAAGAAGATGTTATTTACATTTTCCATACAAAGTAGTAATGTTATCCTTTGTTAAAAGAAGAGTTGGGTTGTGTGCAAAGCTCGTTATTTCCAAGAACTGTTTTCTGATGTCTTGCTTGGTGACCATTTGATTTTTGTCACTGGGTAGCTTTGGTTTTGAAATGTTCATTTCTCAAAACTCAGCTCCATAGATGAATTTCATGGACATTCAAAGTAAAGAAAGACTCCAAAGGGTGTATTGTGTGACTTCAAGTTCAAAAAGGAGTGTAACAAATCTTTGGAAGACTTCGAAACAGTGGTTATGTGAGGGGAGTGGAGAAAGGTGGGTGTCGATTGGGAAGAAGCACAGGAAGCTTTCCAGAGCCTGGAGACCTTGGCCTACATGGGAACTGCGAGGACAAAGTCATTGTGTGTAGGTTCTCTAGGTATCGCACATGTTGTGTGTACCTTATGCCTCAAAAATGTCAGAATGTGTGTGTACCCCACCCAAAGTAGTTGAAAATGTTTAACAGTGTTATTTTTTAATGAAGTGAGGAGAACTGATTTTATCTCATTCTTTTAGATAACTTCATAGTTTGCTTCCAATTTAAAAGGAGTGGGAATCAGCAAATTTGGAGGCCATTGTGAGTAGCAGTTTTTTTAAGAGTAATCTTCCTCCGGCAGTAGTCTAACCTTTTTGGCCATAAGGACCAAGTTATGTGGAAGACAATTTTCCTATGGACAGATGGGTTGAGGTGATTCACATACCTTGTATTTATCATGCACTGTATTTCTGTTATTCTTATGTTGTAATGTAGTGAAAGAGTCAGAGTCTGTGAGAGACCTAAGCTTGTTTTTTACTGGACAGCCCCCTTTGGGGTAGAGAGAGACAGTGACCCCTGAAGCATGTTGCCTATGTCTTGCATGCCTCACAGTCTCATTTTGGTTGGTATCACTGTAGAAAAATGTGTTTCACAAACATATTTGGATGTTTGGAGTGGAAGCAGGCTTTTAAGTTCGTTTGCATCAATCTCAGGATATTCTTCTTTGAGTTTAATCCAGGATATATGGAAATTTGAAGTCATCTCAAACATACTTTCAAACCCCTATCATTTGTGATCGCAAGCACTTTTTCCTCCTTTAGCGCTGTGTTTTTGATAATACTTCACAAACTGCTTCAAGAATGATAGGTAAAGTGTGTTCTAGATGAAAATGAGTACTTCCAGGGAGATTAATGGTAATATGTCTTTTGTTACAATGATTTTTTTAAATTTAATCCTTCACCATATATTTTGTTCATTCATATAATCGTTGAAATACATTTTTTTGAGATAGAGTTTCACTGAGTAGTTTGGGCTGGCCTTGAATTCACTGAGCAACCCAGGTTGGCCTCAAATCCACCGCGATCCTCCTTCTTTAGCCTCCCAAGTGCTGGGATCACAGGCCTGTGCCACCTCCCCAGCTGTCATTGGTATACATTTATGCAGTTGAAAAACACTTCAGTTTCTTTTTAAATGCTTCACACTTGATTGTTTCACTTATGGACAGACATGGCTTTATAATTTGTTTATATGTTTCTATAAATATATGTTGTGTATCTTTTATGAGTGCACTGCTAGGGTAGCGCGAAGTTCTCTTTGGCTATACTTTAAAAGCTGAACCATTCTTTACTCATTCCTTACAGCTGTACTCTCTGCATCCATCTCCAAAGCCACTCATATTGATGGCGTTGGTTCACTGCTCTGGCTCCCTAGGGAGGAATCCAGAGACACCCAGGCAGAGTTCATCGCTCCCTCTGGAGACTGCTTCACTTCCACTTTTGCTCTTGGCTCACATGGTGACCCCACGGTTATATCTGCTTTCCTGACCATGCTGTGATTTCCCTTTGTTTTCCAGATGAGCCCACAGAACTTGAGTTGAGGCTGACCTTGTTACAGAATAGGCAGGCAGGCCACTTTTAGAGACAGACAGGTGAATGCCAGTGAACTTGTGCCCTGGAGGAATGCCTGCTCACTATTTGCTCAGTAAATGCTTACTCTTTCTCCATGTGACCGTACAAATATACATACTAAATGCCAGATACTGAGTGGGCTCCTCGATCTGTGTGACTCTAGTTTTCTCATTTTAGAAATGGAACCACTTGTCTCAAGGCCACTATGAAAATTTGTACAAGCGAACACAAGTAAAGTACCTTTCCTGGTGACTAGTGCACAGTACATACTCAAGAAATACAAGCCATTTGTAAATCTTCTACCGATAAAATACTCCATAATTTCAGCTCTTGAGGGGTCTAAAACCCAAGGCTCATTGCTGAGTACCACTCACCAGACCTTTTACGCAAGCTGGAGTGGTGCAATTCCTGTTCTCTAGAAACTGTCTTCTTCCATGTCCTTGAATTCAGAGAAAACTAGGATAAATTAGCTCGTGCTTCTGCAGCTGTCATGTAATGACTTTCAGTGTTCTCAACTAACTTGTGATTCCCCAAGAAAACTTTGTTACTGAAAATAGTTCAGCTCCAGTGGTTTATAAATGAGGTACAGGAAAATCTTTTTATTCCCAGTTTTTTTACTCTGTACGAGCAGCATATGATGCTGATTCCTACTGTGTGTGTGTGTGTGTGTGTGTGTGTGTGTGTGTGTGTGTGTGCGTGCTGGATGTTGGAATCTCCTCCCTCTCTCCATTGTCACCATAATTGTGTGTGAATACTTCTAGCCATATTGCAGCTAGGGCCATTATTTACCCTTTTGCAAGATGATGAGTACAACTCTACTTTATTTTGGGTCTGTCACATACTAAAAAGTGTTGAAATAGCAATATAATGACCTGTAAATGTTTTTCTAGGGGTGAAATACTGGGAACTGAAAGTATTAATAGTGGGAGCTAGATAACTCTAAAAAGTAGACTATTTTCCAAAACTCCTTGGAGCAAAAGTCTTTCTAAGAACAATCCTCAGCCCACTTTCCTTGTTTTTTTTTTCATGGCCTTCATGTTTTTGGGGTGCACTGATTGCGTATTTTAGAAATGCCCCTTGAGCCAGGGATGTAACTCAGCGGCACCACACCTGCCTGGCAAGTGCAGGTCCTAAATTCAATTCCCAGTAGCAAGAAGAAGAAAAGAAGAATTGTCACTTGACTTGGTTTTGTCTGGCATTTTTTGGTCATAGGTTTGGGAATATTGTTTTCCTGCATGGTATCAAGTGTCAATGATGTCAACACAGATGAACATTGGGGATGTCACCAATGATGCTGACCTGGGTCACCTGGATGAGATGATATTTGTCACCATTCTCTACCATGAGGTCACTCTTTCCCCACCCACCATTCCATACTGAACTCTTTCAAAAGAAACCACTATGGATAGCCCACATGTAAGCTGTAGAACATTAAATTCTACCTCATTGGGAGAGGAGTATTTATAGAAATTATGTGGAACTCTTCTCTAGATTTATGTTTGCTCTCACATTGATTGATTGACTGATTGATTGATTGACGTTTGTTTCAGTATAGACTCATGAATATTTATTTTCTGTGTTTACTGAATTTTCTATGTATAACTGAATGCTGTATTATTTATTTTGTTTGGTTAGGTCATTCCCACTGCAGCCCTCGAGGATTCTCCTGGTTGGCTGCCTTTCGCTTAGTCCCATCAGTTTGTGTTTTGAGTCTTTCTTTTCTTTCTGACACCATAAAGAGCATGAGGCATACTTGGTATTTTCTCTGACCTGGCTAGGGAGCAGCCATTCTTGTAAGGATGCATGGCTGTTTTGTTAAAGGGCGCTGTTACAAACCCAGACTGCAGCCCTGTGTGTGCTCATTGCTAGTGGAGTGTTTGCTTCTAGGCCCTCAGAGAAACCCGCTGAGAAGCACGGGTGGGAGTTCTGCACAGCATCTCTGCCCGTATCTAGTCTGTCTGTTGCTTCTCTGTCAGTCTGGCCTAGGACGAGTTCCTGTGGTGTACACCGATGCGTGCCACTGCAGTTGGTGCCTCGGGATTCATTCTCTACACCGTCTCCCTCTAATAGCGGGCAGCTCGCCCTCCTCCTACCCATTTACTTACTCGCTGTACCCCAGTCTGTGCATATGGCAGTTCAGGGATTTCTAACTTGCCTGCGTCATGTGAAGCCACACACTTAATTCCCTTGTCCTTTTACTCTTCTCCTCTGGTCATTCCTTGTGTTCCCCAGAGGAAGCAATTTGGTCGAACCTAGTGTCAACTCGGTCAGTGAGAGAGTAAAGATCACTGGACATCCTAGGGCAGGACGCAGAGCCCGCGGCTGTTTCAGAACCTTTCTCAGGCTCACTGCGGTGGCTCCCAGCATCCTTCCCTCTGACCTCACTGTCTACTTGGTTCTGTGCCCAGAAAGTCTGTGTGTACCTTTGCTTGCAGTGGTGCACACTCTAAGCCACTGTTTTTAGTGGAGAGAGAAGGAGAGGAAGAGAGAGTCAGAGAGAGGCTGCATGTAGAAAGTTGAATGCTTTCTGAGCATTGTGCTAATGTTTCTTTGCCGTATGTGGCTTGGCCTTAATGGGGTAAGCAGCAGAACTATAAGGGAAACATAAAAAGTGTAATAGAATAGAAATCTATAGCAATAATCCTGACACTATATCTGCATAATAAATTGCAAGTGTACATACGCACATTTTTTAAAATTCAAAATTCATTGTTTTTGTTTTACTTCTTTAAAGCACACACGTAATACAGTAGCAGGTCATCAAAGCATTACTTACTACAGGCAAATTCTTTGTTTTTGTTGTTATAGGGCTTCAGAAATATATTCACATTAACTGTCAAATATTTAGTGTGTCTTTACCACCTGTGTTTCCCACAAGATGGATGTCAGCCTGCACCATGTGGTTACTGGAAAGACTTTCATCAAGGTTCTTTGCTAACTCATCTTTCAAATACAGAATTTTTTTTTTAGGTTTTTTGAGACAGGGTCTCGCTTTGTAGTTCAGGCTGGCCCTGAGCTCAGCCTCAAACTCATGTCACAGCAATCCTCCTGCCTCTGCCTCCTGAGTGCTGGGATTACAGGCGTGAGCCACCACATCCGGCACTGTGGTATGCGGTACTGATTGCTGCTGGGCATGAGTCTCCACGCCCAGTATTGTATGTGGTTACCGGGGAATTGAACCCAGGTCCTTGTGCTTGCAAGACAGGCGCCAGAACCACTGAGCTAAATCCCCGGCCCCTCAGCTACAGAATTTGTGAGATGAAATACTGTGTCTTACATGACTCACTTCTGCAGTAAGTGAACATTATCAATTCTCAAAGGAAAGAATATTCAAACCTGTAACTTATTTTATATAATGAATATTTCCCCTCATTTATTGTTAGTCATAGTATATTTTAGTCACATTTGCACCAATACTATGTTTCTAGTAAATTTCTGTTTAAATTAAAAATGAAATCTGCATGTATTCTCTGAAATCTTACCAATCAGGTCTTAGTAAAGAGTGAAATTGTTTCAGCAGGAAAACAGATTGAGCTGTTTCATTTGAAATCTCTATATTCAGGCAGCTAATGACTATTTGAGCATATGCTGTATTTTACATGTAGGCTTCTCACATAACAGGCAGGTTCTGATGAACAAGTCTAATGATGTGAAAGTGGGGCAGAAATTAACACCAGGAAATGTCAGCCCTCAACTGGGATAGACCTGGTCATTTGTTCTTCTATGTGTGAAAATACAAAATTCACTAGGCTCCATGTGAAAGAACTTAGAGAAAGTTTCAAATGAATGTCGATGGCAAATCAGTTCAAAAGAAAAGTTAGAGAAATAGCAGTGACACCACCAGAAAAGGTCCAAAGAAAAGGAAAGAGTTAGTATTCTGCTGACACTACTCAAACTAGGTGACAGGACTGGACGTGGTGGTGCATGTCTGTAACTCTAGCCGTTAGAAGGCTAAAGCAGGATGATTTCCTCAAGTTCAAGACCAGCCTAAATTACATAGTGAGACTTTGTTTTAAAAAATAAATCTAAAACAAAACATTTTAAAAGCCCATCCCAATTTTTTAAAAATGTAGGCAATGTTCCGCTTCACTCCAGGCTTTGAGAGAAGTGCATTGGCAGTTTGGCCAATGGGGCCACCGTAGGTGTGGTTTACTGTAACAGCCCAACAGTTATAAAAATCACAAGTGAATTTATTCAGTCAGGGAAGAGGGGTATGTGAGGTACTGATGTAGCCACTGGCACCAGCTTAGACCCTTTAGAGAGCTGAGGTAGAGATGGAACTGCACACGCACGATAAAGACCATGAGCCTTCATTTCTAACGTATTCATAAATGTAACAAAAGGTCTTTCACTTCTCACTCGTTAGCCACCTCCTTCCGTCGCTACATCCGCCCCTCTTGCCTGTATTTTTTGGTTTGGTTGCTTATTTTTGTTTGCAGAGGAGAACCAGACTGTGCATCACTGGTTTGGGGGGAAAGCACGACAGGGACCCAGACACATCCCATCTGTGCTTGGGGAGGTGAAGTTCCCACTTCACCGCAGGGAAAAGACAATGTGATGTTTGCACAGGGCCACAGAGATGAGTTTGAGATGGAAACTTCACTCCCTCTGTTTTTCAGTAGTCAGCCCTTTTATATTTTACAAGGTTAAAATTTTTGAACATTAAACTCTTCTTGAGAATTCAGCATAAAGAAGAGAAACCACACATTCACTTCCTCCCTGGATTTGCCTCCTGGTCACGGAAGGCAGTTAGGAGGAGAAGTGAAGTGCTTCAAAACCAGCCTCCTAGGGTTTGGACAGTGAGGAAAGAGCTGGTCAGTAGACATCTTGTATTTGCAACTTAATATGCATAGTTTCTGGACACCGCTGCTCAGACAACACCTGAAATTAGAGTAGTCTTCACTAGGCACAGGATTGCAAGTCAACCACATTGGAATTTCTTGACTGTTGACTTCTCCAGCTACAAGTATGGGAAACCCGTGGTATAAAGAAAGCCCATGAATGTTGTTTCTTGGGTTCTGAGACCCAGGCTGGTCTGTCTTCTCTTCACCTTATTAAGTCTCCTCCTCCTCCATGTTCCTCTCCTCTTTTCCTCCCCCTCCTCCTCCTTAATAACAGTGTTACATACAGAGTGTTTCAAAGTTTTATGTATTTAGCAAGAAGAATATGAATGAGTTGACTGCATCTTCTAGGTTTCTGCTCTTTCCAGCTGTTTGTCCAGAAACCAGAAGTTTCTGTTTTCCCCTAACAGATTATTGTGAAAGTTTTAAGAAAATACAGATGAGATAAAGGAATTGCACCCCCACATACAAATCCACACCTAGATTCAACTCCGAGCATTTTGTGGTATTTTTATTGAGACTTACCTAGCTTGTCTTTCCACCTCTTTGTCCAGTTATTATTTCGATGACTGTCGGTGCAGTTCATCTCTCAACACTTTAAAATGCTTAAAATTAGACTGCACTCTCCATAGTTTTTCTAAGGTAAATTTTACATAAAGTAAAATGCATAAAATGGTGAACACTATTTGGTTAGTTTTGTATAATCCAGCCTTACTGAGACACATTTTCCCGCTCTGAGCCCCTCCTCGGTTAACTCCTATCTCTTTCTCATTCCAAAATAAAATTACTGTTTTGATTTTTTTTCTCTATTGGAACCATCTAGTGTTTACTTTTTCCTATATGGGTTTCCCAGCTCGATGTTTTCAGCATTCATTCATGTGGTTGTTTGTGTCAGTGGTTTTATCAATGGTTTTAGCAAGAAGAGTAAGAGGGTCTAAGCAAGTTGACTCCATACTCTTGGAATCAAAAGTCCTGCTATGTGGGTTTTGTTTGTCATCCCCCCCATGTTTTATTATAGAAATTTTCAAACAGACAGATTAGAAAATTTTAAACAGAAGATTAAAAAATCATACCACCTATTGGCAAATATCTGTCATCTAGATCCAATACTTAACATCTTGCTTTAGTTTTCTGTATTGCATTGCTATTTATGCACCTCCTTTTTTTAAATCGTCAAGTGCTGTTTTATTGAATGAATAATTTCAAATTTTATCCAGTCTGTGCTGCTTCCAGTTCACTGCCATGGAAAATTTGGCATTTAGGGTAATGTAAGTAATTGTTATCTCTTTTCTGTGTAGAGCTTAGTGCAAAGGAACTTAAGATTTCATGCCTTTTCATGATTAATAAAATGATGAAGGCATACAAAGATTTTTTTGTTTGTTTTTTCCTTTGAAGTAGTGGAGACTGAACTCAGAAGCAGTCTGCTATGAGCTACATGTCCACTCTCCTCTTTTAATATTTTATTTTGTGGTAGTGTCACTGAGTTACCCAGGTTGGCCTCAAACTTGCTGTCAGCCCCTGGAGCAACTGGATTAGAGGGATGTGTCCTGGGTGCCTGGGTGGGAGATTTGTTTTTTTTACACAGGATATCCGCGCTTTCCACATATTTCTTCTTGTTAGTGATAGCTATCAGTTTATTGGAAGCTGAAACTTCCTTGTAACAGAAGCAAAAGATAGTTTTAGCATTTTAAAAATAGACTTTAGCTTCTTGGCACCAAATTTTATTTTGTAAAGAAGAAACCATGGCTTTAAGCACACCACAACTGTGATATTCATTACTGAGAATGCCAGACTAGCCTCCGGAGGAACGTCCTACTTCAGGAATACTTAGAAAAGTCTATTCCTACACAAAATATTGATGTGGTTGTTGCAAATGGATTCATCGGTGTTTTGCAGGTCTTCATTTGTCTATCCATGCCTATTATGTAAGTCTCTGGTTTATTTTTATTTCCTCAGACAGATTACCTGAAGGGTCTATAACTTCTGATTGATTGATTGACTGATATCAGTGGTGTCTTACTGGCTGCAAAATGGGACAAAATAAAACTTTGAGTGAAATTGCTATTACAGTAGATACACTACTTGCTCAGGACAGTCCAGGAAGGGATAGATGATGTTATTTCAAACTTTGCAGCCTGTCTGACTTGACTTCTCTCTCTACAGTTGATGGATTGGACAGAGCTTCCATAGCAAACTCAGATGGCCCCCCAACAGGTTCCCAGACACCACCCTTCAAGAGAAAGGGGAAGCTGTCCACCATTGGTAAAATCTTCAAGCCTTGGAAATGGAGGAAAAAGAAGACCAGTGACAAATTTCGAGAAACCTCAGCAGGTATGAAAGTCAAAACTCTGTGGCGATAGAGGACACATTGTTAAATTTTTCAAAAGGTAGAAAATTATATTTTATGGAGTTTTTACAAAAAAAATTAATCTATATTTGAAATGCAATTATATCACTTAAGAGTGAAACAGTTCAAGAGTTGTGATTTGATCTATTTTCTATGCTGATTTTGGCTTTCTAATTCCTGTTTTACAATGTACATTTGCAGATTCATGTAAAAAATTCTGTCATGTGAGAAGGAAGAGATAAAATAGAACATTAGAGTGGGAATGTTATATATCAACATTATGACAGCAAAGCATCCATTTTCTCATATGCTTAGTTGCATCTCTGTCCACTGGTTCTGGTGGCAGTTTTATCTTTAAGTCATTTTAAATGTCTTTTTTGATATAGTATTTTCTGTAAGCAAGATTTAAATGGCTATATAAAAAAAAAAGTGTGGCAATATATGTTATTTAACTGTAACTTTCCATCACGTCCTTGGGTTTAATATGTGGATCCCTGTCTCAGCCCAACCGTAACCCACTGGTGTGAAAAATTTTCACTGTTAATTTAATTTGTAGATTTATTAAGCTTTAGGAATTTTACTATTTGGCTAGGGATTTAGCTTAAGGGCACTAGGCCTACCTGGCAAGCACAAGTTCCTAAGTTTGATTCCCAATTCAACAACAACAAAACATTATATTATTTCGTGCCTATCTTATGGATCCGTGGAGGAAATTGGCCTTAAATCTCAGGCCAAAGCTTATGTATGTAGAGGCAGGGAGTTACAGGGAGGGCAGGGAAATGGGAAACAATGAGAATCAACGTGTGTCATGTGCTGGTACAAACCTTCAATGTTGAATGTGATCATAATGTATATATAAAATATACCAATAAAATCAGTTAAATTTTTTTTAAAAAGTATAAATCTCAGGCCTGAACAAAGCCCAATTTAAACAAATATAAGATGTCGGTGTTTTGTTTAAGGACGAAGAGCATTTGTCTGTTGGTAGAAATCCAGCTTTCTCCATGCTTTCTGTCCAGAGCAATCTGTGCATCAGAATTCCTCATGCACTACAATCTAATACTGCCAGCGTGTGTGTAAGGTCACACACCTGCCTAAGTGGTCAGCTCCGACTCGAGACTGTCTGTTAGTCCTAGAGCTGTGAAGTACAGTAGCAAATACTGTACACAACACCAGGGTGTGCAGCAGGGGCGGCAAAACTCCTCGCAGAGAACTGCCCCCTATGCTTTTGCAGTTATATAATCCCTTTGGTTATTTACTGTTTAACAGGAGATAATGATAACTCAGTGTCTTTCATAATGATCTTGGAGGAGAGATGGGTGGGTGAAAGAATAGAAGAGAGAAATTGCCTGTGGGTACTGACATTGGTTATTCTCATCTCTCTACTTGTGGGTATCAGAAAATGCCATAGTAAAACAGAGAGACTAGACGTGGTTTAGGGGACATAATGATAGGCTGGTACTGAGTTCTTGTCAGTGCCTGTGTAGCTTTCTGGACTGGACGGGACAGTGTGACATGGAGGACACAGTGCTCTGCAGACTGAGAACAGCTGGGTGGGTGCCACCCCTGAGGCACCAGATGAACTTGATCAAATCAGATTAAGCTGCTGGCCTCAGTTTCCTCATCTGCAAAACTGGGGAGCTAAGTGAACTGACGTCTAAGGTGCTTTAGTTAGATTCTCCTTTGGCTTCTCAGGGAGACCCTTGACTCCTTTCGGTCCCAGGAAGAAGCCCCAGTTCTTCAGATATAGGTGGAACCACATTGAACTTCTTAAGGGTCTTGCTTTCCCATTTGCCCAAGTGGCTGGAGAATCTTGGTCTTTCCGTCACCATGGTTACCATGGTGAGGATAGAGCTGCAGAAAGTAGCATTAAGAAGCCGATGAAAACAGAGGACAGAAGCCTTTTCAGTGTCTCCCTTTCCCTTTACTGGCTCTGGGCTGCTAACTTTTTTTCCTCTTAGAAGACATCATTTAAAAATAAAAGACTTCCTCTTTCCTGTCACTTTCTTCTAATTATAAGTAACTGTCATCTTATTTCTATATTTACTGCAAGACTGTAATTGCTGCAGAGATGTGTACAAAGCACCAGTGGACCTTAAAACAAAGACACAAAATGTGTGTGGTATGTTAGGTTTTGTTGGTGTGTTGAGGACAGATGTCACATCTAGAGGAAAAACTGACATATTTTGAAATAGCCAAGGAAAGTTTTCGTTTTGAACAGCTGATTTCAAACAATGAAACTGAGATGTTTGGATCTAATCTGAGCTGTGTGCAGTGGGCAAGCTATGAAGCGCATCTCAGGAGAAACATCAAACATCCTTTACATCTGTTCTCTGAAGCTCCTGGCTTGACCTGCATACTTGGTATCACACTTGGTATCACCGTTTTCCCTTGCCCAGGGATGAGCAAGGTGGGTTTTTGTCGTAGGAATTTCAGTTAGCTATCTATGCAATGCTAAGTCATTAATGCTGCTGTAACAGCACACTTGCTACTGGGGAGGTGGCCCTGTATGGTGGCCTTGACTCAGCCGTATTTTGGAATGCTCTTTCCAAAGAGCATCTTGTCCTAGAAGGCAAACGGGAGTTGTGCCCCCATTTCCAGCCCTGTGGCATTGTTTTAAAGCAGAAGTTACCTAAATTCTCTGGCTCAGAGTGAGGCTGCCCTTGTTTGTTAAGTTCTAGGTCAGGAGAGTGACCCTGTTTTCCAGCTAAGGTCCTGTGTCACTTAATGATGGGACACGTTTTGAAAAATGCATTGTTAGGAGATTTTGTTTTTGTATGGATAATATAAAGTGTGTTTACACACACAGTGATGGCTACAGTGCCAGATGACTGTGCTGCCCAAGGGAGCTATTATTACTGCTTTTGTTCTGCTGGGTCAGAGGGCCCAGTTTTGGTCCTTCTTAAGCTAAGAGTTTATCCATTCCCTAGCTTTAGAGCTCCAAATGTCATATGCATCTTTTCTTCAACGTAACAGTTGTTTCCTGTTGGTTTTTTTTAGATGGAGGTTAGAGTCGTTCCTCTGTATCTTTAACTGTGCACATATCACCCCAGAGCTGGAAATGGGGCCACCTTATCTGTGCACAGTGCTATCCCTGACTTCTAAGAGTCTGTTCCTACGGAGACCATGCACCTCCCAAACCCACAGGCCCCTGCAGTGTCCCCAGGCCCTTTTCCCACTGTGGTCCATCTCTATAGCCAGCATCCACTGAGGTTATTCCAACCCTCCTAATTCAGTATCACTGTCTCGTTTTCATTCATTTCAGCCTCTACAACATTTGTACCTTACTCAGTGACCCTTCCTTGCTTTTATAAAAAGCTGTCATTATCTAGGTTGTCTTTGAATTTTCTGTCTTTTGCCCCTGTGGTCCTCTTTTTAGCTCCCCTAAATCTCTAATGGCCTATTGCTGCATACCTTGGCCCCCCTCTCTTTCTCTGCTCAGCACTGGCCCATGCGCCAGCTGAGGCCTAGACACCTACCCAGCACTGAGCTGGTGGCACTGGTTGAGGAGGGCATGTCCGCTCCCAACTCATTCCTGTGGTCTGTGAGACATGCTGTGTGCCAGGCATTGCTCTGTGTTCTGCAGCACAGCAGCAAGCAAGGTTCCAGCCCTCAGAGAGCTTCAGTTCCAGACACACATGCACTGCTGCAGGCTGGGAGTGGATAGAGACATGGAAGAAGAGGAATTATGACAGTCCTGCGCACGAGTGTGCTTTAGCCCAGGTCGCTGACTGGGCCAGCTCCCTCACCGTTACAGCAGGGCCTACTCTGGCATCAAGACGTGGAAACGTGGAACTCCCTATCTCGTCCTTGTCTCTTGGCTTCTTCTATACCCTATTAGTTCCTTGCTTTATCTCTTCTTCATACAGGGTCTCTCGTTTCCACCTATCCTCTGAGTCTCTTAATCTGCTCCTTGTCACATCTGAATTGTTGCAGTGTAGCTTTTGTTACCCTTGGGGACTGATTTGGAGCTGGCTGTAGAAAAGCTTGGGGAAGTCAGGAGAAAACAGATTCTAGCAGTAAGCGGAGCACCAAGGAGGAGGATCAGAATGATGCAGGCTGTGGGGAACCCCAGAATATCCGAGATAACAAAGTCTCAGGCGGCAACCAGAGCAAAGAGTGCTTTGTAAGACAGTGACACATATCCCAGGGGGAGGGACAGAATCATGGAGCATCCAGGGGAGAGAAGTGGGAGTGTAGGCGGGCCTCAGAACCAGGGTGTTGTGGACTGTAGTAACAGCGTTCACAGCCATATCGTGCCTGGTAGAAGGGCCTGGGAAGACTCAAACTGGACCTGGAACTTCTTTGAGAATAGGGCTGATAAATAGGTCAGAAACTTACCAGAAGACTCGGCAGAAACTCACTGTATAAAATGAGACTCGTTGGTCCCTAGATCTCCAGCACTAGAGTTGCTGTTGCCAGGGTACTACCGCCCAGGAGCTGTGGTGTGGAGAGAGGAAGGCTCGCTGGGCAGCAGCTGCTCAGATATGTGAATCTGGGGAAGCAGGTGGTGTCTTAGTCATTTTCTCACGACTGAGACACGGTACCCGCCACTTTCCCTAAAGAAGGAAAGATTTATTTCGTTCCTAGTTTCAGAAGTTTTAGCTCAAGGTTGGCTAGCTCAAACAGAAAAAGCATAGTAGGAAGACTGCTCACATCACAGAGCCCAGGAAGCAGAGAGGAGGAAGAGCTTCTTGGTCATGCTCTGAGGGAACCACCTCCAGCCCTCCCCCACTCCTCCTAAGGGCAAGTCAGCTGTTGCACCCCCCAACGTAGTCACCTTCAAACTCATGAAGTTTTGGGGTCATTTTAGATTTCAAGCAAAAAGGTGGGCAAATGACCTGTTGCTTCCCCCCACCCCACCATTCTGGATGCTACTAGGACAAAACATTCATTCTTTCAGTGGAATATTTGTCCTGCTACTTCTTTCCCTAAACCTGTGTCTGGGCACCCTAATTCTGCAATGAGTTCCAGACTCCTTGGACCTCCTCATTTCATCCCAAACTGACCTATCCTGCCTCAATTCTTTGACGCACTTGCCAAGTGCGTCACCCGTGAGCACATCCCAGACCTGCTCGCCCTCAGGACCTCCTCTTCCCGCTCCCTCTGAGCACCGGCCATTCTGGCCCCACATAGTGAAATTCCACCAGTAATTCACCAGTCAGCAGGGTGTCCTTTCCTTCCTAGTCCCATCTGGGCCTTGAATCTGCACGGAGTAGGAGCCTCCCCTCCTTTGCTTGTTCACCTTTGAGACATGCATACATTCCGGCCTCCATGCCCATGAGTTCTGCGACCGTGGCTTCAGATCAACACAGGTCTTTAGAGGAGGACACGTGGTCTGCACTGAGTAAATGTGGACTGTGTTTCCTTGTCACTACCTGAGCAGCATAGTATAACAGCCATGACACAGCATTTGCATCGCATTCGATGTAAGTAATCCAGAGATTATGTAAAGCATTTGGGAGATGTTGATAGAGTATATGCAAATGCTATGCAGTTTCATGTGAGAGCATTCATGGATCTTTTTGTGGTGGGGTGAGGGGAGGCCCGAGCCCAAACCCCTGTGGATACCCAGGAAATGTATTTTAACTTTTTTGGTTTGTCTGTCTCTCTTACCTTCCTCATTTATCATAAAGCACTTAAGAGCAGAGATGATCTCACTCATCTCTGTTCCACTTTGTGGGAGTGCTTTATAGACTAACTCTTAGTATGTATTTTAAATTGTGCTTTGAATTGCTCAAGTATTAAATACCCCCTGCAAGCAAGAATGTAGCACTGAATACTTTATAAAAGAAACAAAGGATTAAAAAATCATAATGAGAAAAAATACAACAACTTTAAGTACTAACCAAAACTACACTGATCATAATTATAACCCTATACAACTACTAAGGAGCTGATAAAATAATTAGGGGAATTTTTTCTTTCCTATCTTTTCCTCTTAATAAAAGTAAGCTATACTCCCAAAGAAAATCAAAGCAATTTATCTCCATTAAAATAGTTACTTTTATTTGCCTTGCTAATAATGGGAAAGGAATGCCTGGCTAGATTTTTAGATAAATATCAGCATTCTAGGAATCAGATTAACTTGGAGAAAGTCAGCTGGTAAAAGCTGTAGTTCACCAAAGCCCTCTGCAAGTAATTATAGCAGCTACTCTTCTAAATGCTACAGTGTATCAGCTTCTCCCCTAAGAACTGTCCACATTAACTCATCAAATCATCAAAACAGCCGTATGAAGTGCAAGTGCTACTGTCAGCCAGTTCTACCGATGAGGAGAGTGGACTCAGCAGCTTCAGTTGAGTTCTCCAAGGACACCCCGAGGCAGCCTTGGAACCCAAGCCTGGCACTGTAGCCAGTATTTCTGACCATTACACTCTATTCTGTCTCCGAAAGATGTCTTCAGAGATTAATAGTGGTCAGTCCTTGACAGGTGACACCAATACGTGGGTTTGCTTCATACTAGTTTTTCCTGTTAAAAAGATTTGGTCTGAAGACTAATTTTATTCTACCTACAGGCCTGATTTCAGCAGTACACATGGAGAAATGTGGTTTGGATAAGATCAAAATTGTTTGGTCATAGGAAAGTGGAATTTTCTCCATAACCACAGAGGCCTGTTGCTGCCTGGGTTATGTCTTGTATCTTTCAAATAGGGCGGCGTTACAGGATTCGGCCAGGTGGTATTTGTGAAGAACGGATCTGTTTGCATTAAGAAATGACAGTATTTTGACTTTTTTAAAAATCCCATTCTACTAATAATACTAAATACTTTCAAGCGTCATCCACTTCTCATCACACTGCGGTACGAGGAGGGAATTGCTGTCTTTTCCCAGCACACATGCGGTTACACAGTCACTGTGAGTGCTCCAGGCCTGACTAGGGCGCCTCGCTTACGTGTTAGGAAAGCATCTTCATCCTCTCAGTGCTGTCCACTGAGCGCCCTTGTCTCTGGTGTGTCAGGCACGGTTACAGGACATTGTGATGCTTTTGCACACTTAAGCAATACAGAAGATCAGATGGGTTAGGCAGAATTTAAGAAAGAAGAGAACAGTGCAGCGGGGGCTGGAGTAGATGGTACGAGAAGGAGCTTCCCATGGAGCAGTCAGGCGGCATTTAAGCAAAGGCAGGAAACGGAGGGGAAGAGAAATCCTGTGTCGCAGTTGCATGAGTCGCAGAGCGTGGCTTCCTTCTAGCAGTGGATGTAACACATGTGATTCAGGCCTGCTGTAATCCTCCCCAGTCACCAGACTAATAGATCACACGATTTCACTCTCACAATTCTGCTGCTATGGCTTCTTTTCTTAGTATCGAATCCGAGAGCCAGATTCTGACAGGTCATCAAACCAAGAGGTGAAAAACTATCCTAATGGAGTCAAGTTGGAATCCTTGAGATACTGGTGGGTTTGGGGTTATTTTGTATTTGTTTTGGGGGTGTTCAGTGGTTGTTTCCACCCAGTCCAACTCAAAATCCCTTTAGAAATTGAAATAATAATGCATATTTGCCTCCAATTACAACGAGTCCCTGACTCACACATTGATAGTGTCCCGGAACTGCATGTAGTTGCCTCAGCGTTATGGCTATGTTCTCAAATGAACTTACAAACACTAATCTTACACATAATATACTTGAAACCTGATAGTTGTCGTACTTTTCAAAACAAAACACCAAAGAGACAGGCATGCTGACTCATCCCTCTAATCCAGCCCTCAGAAAGCCAAAGCAGAAAGATTGCTGTGAGTTCAGAGCCAGCTTGAACTATGTTGTAAGACTCTGTCTCAAAAAAATCCTCAAAAACCCAGCCAAATACTATTCCTAATTATAGTAAAATGCTTTATGAGTTTTTATTGCAAATTGAGAATTTTAGGATTGTCAAAGGCCCTACCAAGCATCTGCTGCTCCAGGGCAGGGATCACCCCAAGTCCAGCCACCCTGATGCATTGAATGCTAGACCTCCTTCCTGAACCCCTAACTCACAGCTCAGTTGTAGCAAGTTTTCCTTTGCAATGACCTAAAGAGATCATCTCCACTCTGTGCACTAGTGTGTGTATATATGTAGGTACACACACATGTGTGTTGATGCATGCATTGATATATTACATGTTGCATGATGATGTTGCTGTCAGTGATAAATCACATGTGTATGGCATTCTTGTATGTTTACACAGTGATAAAATTGCCGAGCTGCACATTTCTCGGAATGTGTTCCTCTTGATACATGATGAGCGATGTGATACCAGTTTAGTTTAGTGTTAGATAGTCTAGTAGGTCTGGAGTGGCATTTGTCATGGTTTAAGTTTGGATTTCCTTAATAGCTAATGATACTGCACTTTTTTGTGTGTTACCTGCCTGCAGTATGTCCGAGTTTGCAAAGTTTCTAAGTCTTTTACCTATCTCTTAATAAAGTTAATAGTTCTATGTGATTGACAAACATTCTATATAGCTTATCTTTTCATTCCTAAAATAAGTTTTAGAGTAAAAGTGTCTAATTTTGAGTCATATTTATTAATTATTCTTTGAGGAATAATTAATCATGCTTTGAGGAATAATTAATCACGCTTTGAGGAAATGTCTCTAATTTCTTTGCTTAACTCCAAATCATAGAGATTGTTCTCGTCGATTTCCTTCCAAAGCTTTTATAGTTTATGCTTTCTATTTAAATGTATGATCAGTTTGGGGATAATTTTATGTAGGGTGTGAGGTTTAAGTGAACACATCATTTTTGCACATAAATTTCTTGTTATTTCAGTTCTATTCGTTGAAAAAACTATGCCTTTTGGGGGGCCAGAGATTTAGCTCAGTGGTTCCGGCGCCTGTCTTGCCTGGGTTCGATCCTGGTTAACCACATACAATACTGGGCGTGGAGACTCATGCCCAGCCCCAATCATTACCACATACCACATTGCTGGGCGTGGTGGCTCACGCCTGTAATCCCAGTACTCCGGAGGCAGAGGCAGGAGGATTGCTGTGACATGAGTTTGAGGCTGAGCTCAGGGCCAGCCTGAACCACAAAGAGAGACCCTGTCTTAAAAAAAAAAAAAAAAAAAAAAAAAAAAACTATGCCTTTTTATTGAGTGGCCTTTTTTGCCATTTCAACAATCAATGAGCTTATTTTTCTTTCATATATCCTCATAGGTAAAAGTCAGTTCAAGTCTTCTGGACAATTTTTAGTGTTTTGTTTTCTTTACACTGAACTTTAAGATCACTTTGTAGTTCCTGGATGCAATGCCTTTGACAGAAGTGTTTGGAAATAATTCCTGCCATATTGTATCTTATCTTTTAATTCACTTAACAGTATCTCTTACAGAACAAAACTTCTTAATTTTAATGAGATATAATTTATCTTTTTTTCCCTCTTCAGATTATGTTTTTAGTATTTTGCTTAAGAACTTTCAACAGCATTTTTTGGAAAGACTCTTCCACATGGAATTGCTTTTGCACCTTTGTCAGAAACTAATTGGCCACATATGCGTGTTCTATTTCTGGACTTGCTGTTCTGTTCTCTTAATCTATGTGTCTAGTTGCAAATATCGTACTTGCTTGATTACTGTAGCTTTTGAAGTCTGGAAGTCATGTTGTGTGAATTCTCCAGCTTTATTATTTTTAAAATTGTTTTAAAGTAACTGGTTTCTTTACTTTCTCATTTATATTTTTGAGTCAATTTGATTATATTCTCGAAAAGTTACAGCTGAGAGTTTGTTGGACTCACATTAAACCTGTACTGCCATTTGGGTAGCGTTGGTATCTTAACCTTGTTGAAGCTTCTAATCAGTGACCTGCTCTTGCCTCTCCAGGAAACTGGCTCTTCTCTCCAGGTCTTCTGTTCCTTTCCTGAGCATTTTTAACTTTGAGAAAACAGTGTTGAGGTTATACCTAAGTATTTGTTTCCTTAAGCTATTGTAAATAATACACATATGTATTTTTTAAATATTTAAATGTAACTTTCTGATTGCTCACTGTTCGTTTAGGGAAATAGGGTTGTATCACACTACCCTGCTAAACTCACTTATTAATCCTAGTAGTTCTATGCAGGTTCCCTTGGATTCTCTCCATGGGTAATTATGTCATCAGCCAATGGGAATGATTTTATTTCTCCTTTTGTAATTAGGACGCCTTTTATTTCTTCTCTTGCCCTAGTCAGTGGGTGGGACTTCTACTACACATCAGTTGGAAAGGTGAAAGGGGACATCCTTGCTTTGTTCCCATGGTAGGGAAAAGCATTCATTAAGTAGGATGTTTGCTAAAGGATTTTTCTGAGTGCACTTTATCAGGTTGAGGAAATTCCTTTCTGTTCCTGGTTTTCTGAGAGTATGGATGTTGAATTTCTCAAAGGCTTTTTCTGTATTCGTATGATCATGTAGATTTTCTTATTTACACTGTTATTATATTTGGTTGTGTTGATAGGTTTTGAATATTGAACTAGTCTTGCATTCCTGGGTAGACTTCACCAAGTTGTGGCTTATTATTCTTTTTATTTTTTGCTGGACTGTTTTGGATATTTTTTTCATTAAGAATTGGTGATAATTAGCTGGCTGATTAGCTCAGTTGATTAGAGCATGGTGCTAAGAATTGGTGATACTGTTCTGTAGTTTTCTTTTCTTGTCAGTTTGTCTGATTTTGGTATCAGAGTGATACTGACTTTGTAAAATTCAGCTGAGAACTCTCTCTTCCTCTTTTCTTCCCACAAAACAGTGTGTAGGATTGATGTTATTTCTTCCTCATAAGTTTGGTAGATTTAAGCAGTGAACAGTCTGAGCCTGAAGGATTTGAAATTGTAAATTTAATTTCTTTGATAGTTAGAGAGTCATTCATTCCCTTCAGCTTCTGTGGGTTTTGGCCGGCACTCTGGTGCTGTGAAATGGAAAGCCAAGCAAGCTTCTTCCTGTAGACTTCCTGCTGCTCACCGCTCTCTCTCCTTCAGGGAAGCCCCAGCGGGACGCTGCGTTCCCAGTGAGGTCTGTCTAGCTCACCCTGTGTGGGCTGTCATTCCCCTGCAGTCTATTTTTTGAACTTCCTTATTGTTCTATAGCAGCAGACTAGTGCACCCATCTGGTGTGTGCAGTTCACTGGGTCTTAGCTGTGGAACCATCATCACTGTTGTTAAACATTTTTGTCACTTCAACATAGACAGCGTCACTCCTCGTTTCTCCCTAGCCTCATCCGCTTTACTTCTTATCTCTCTAGAATTGCTTGTTCTTGATAGTTCATATAAGTGGCTAAATATATGATCTTTTGTAATTGACTTGTTTCATTCAGCGGGATGTTTAAAAGATTCTTCTGTTTTGCAGCATCTATCAGGACTTTATTTCTTTCCTTTGTGGAATAACAGCCCCTTATATGACTATACTACATTTTACTTATCCATTCATCAGTTGATAGATTTGGGTTGTTTCTGTTTTGGGTTTTATGAATAATGCCGTTAGGGGCATTTGTGTGTAAGTTTTGGGGGACATATGTCTTCATTTCTCTTGGTTATATACATAGAAATGGAATCAGGGAGGCATTAGCTTAGCATTTGGAGGAAGTGCCATCGTTTTCCAAAGTGGCTGCACCATTTTATGCACCAGCAGCAGAGTGTGGGCATTCTGCTCTGGCCATGTGTGTTATCATTCGTCTCTCTTTAACATCCCCATCCGGGTTGGTATGAAGTTGTCTTCTTGGCACTGAATATCCCTGTTTTTCTTGTTTATTTCATTTACCTGATACATTTTGCCTTCCAATATTTTTAAGTTATTTCCTATTTGTTTTCTGGCCCCACTTACCATTAGATTATACACTGTATGTGGATAAGAATTTTTGTCTGCTTTTCTGATAAGATCCTGAAGCAACTGGAATAGTGCTTAACCCATGTTAATATTCTGTAAGTGTTTGTGAAATGAATAGTTTCTTGAAAGGGTCCTGATAGAACTTAGCACATAAATCTGTCATTTGGAAAGTGATAATATGGGGGAGTTAGAAAATGTTTATTTTCAATCGTCTATAGAGTCATGTCACTGAAAGTTGCTTAAAAAATATAAAAGGCCATACTAGACAAAATGAATATTTTACCAACTTAATGGATAGAGTAGGAACATATCTCATAAATGGATAATGAACTGAGGTAGCTTATTTCCTAAGCTTGACAATATAAAGCTCAATGAAAGGACATCACTAACCGAAAGAGGAGGCAACAACGGGCTTGTGCATTAGTTCAACTATTTATATTATAAAACTGAACTTAACCAGGCTGAATGAGTGTTAGACATCCACTGGTCAGAAGACACACATGTAATAATTTTTCCAAACATTAAAAGTCCTGTTGTCTTCTTAAAAATATATGATGGTGATAAAATTTTCTTCTTTGTATCTAACATATACTACATATAAAGGAAATTAGGTATTGCTCTTTTTTCCCCCTACCTGGTTACATGTACATTATTTTCTTCTTTTATCCTTTCCCTACACACATGGATGGAATCACGGTCCGACTTCTTATTCATGAAGTATTTATTAATCATTGTAGGTCTGGTAGAGTGGTGAAGCCCATTTATGGGACAGACGAATACAAGAGCTAGGTTTATGTGCATTAGCTATAATTGAAATTAGTGGTTTCATAAATATGAGTACCTTCTTTTATAATTTAAAATAGCTGCACAATAGAATGGGCAGACCACTCGGCCCCACCTTCTGCGCATTGGTATAAACCGTAAAACCTCGCTTCTAAATGGAGCTGAGGAGATTCCCTGGCTTCCTGTACATTCTTGAGAATGGTATACTATTTGTTTAATCCAAGCTGAGGTTTGGATTTAAACTTGTGGCTCCATGGAACTTAGCTAATATCTCACAGACCTAGTCTTTTATAGGGAAAATTCTAGGAAAAGCAAAGCATTTTCTCTGATTTTTTTCTACAAAAATCATCTCAAGGGAATCCTGGATAGTACCATTTTTCTAATTTCTGATTATAATGACATTTTTTTTAAAAGGTCACTCGTGTTGGGATCTAGCTCAGTGGTTCAGGGGCCTGTTTTGCAAGCGCAAGGACCTGGGTTCCATCCCCGAGTAACCACATATAATATTGGGCATGGAGACTTACGCCCAGCAGCAATCAGTACCACAGTGGTGGTTCACACCTGTAATCCCAGCACTCAGGAGGCAGAGACAGGAGGATTGCTGTGATGTGAGTTTGAGGCTGAGCTCAGAGCCAGCCGGAACTACAAAGCGAGACCCTGTGTCAAGGGAAAAAAAAAAAAAAAAAAAGCTCACTCAGCTGAAATGCATTATTGTTGATTTTCTTTTCTTTGACTCATTTGCTTCTTAAAGGGGATGTGGAGGACCCATGTTCCCATCAATCTCTTAATAAGATGTGGTTTCCACTGGGGTGAGATAAGTGAATTTGCATTGTTTTAAGAGAGGATCCCATTGTTTATATTCCTTACTTGGGTGGATAATTTCCTAATTTCATTTTTCCTTGAAGTGGTGCCACTTTAAACACTTTAAATGTACTACTGAACTCCTTCTGGACTGGGTCAGAAAAATCATGTCAGGAAAGGCCATTATTTTATTTCCTTTGCATATTATTTCCCGTTGTGGCTTTGTTTGGTCTTTTTTCATCCTGTGATATGAATCCAGTACTTATCAGAAGGCTGAGTCTTGGAAAGTGACTGATTTTTGGCTGACATATTTTCCTGATTTGTTTCCCACTTGGAATAGAAGTTTCCACCTTAATCTTATTTATTTTGTGTTATATTAAAGACATTTGCCCATTTAGGCTTAGAACTCTTTTTTTGCCTGAGTTTTCTTCAATTACTTCCCAAATGCAGACTGTCTAGGTTTTGAAACTGGTAGTCATGATGTTTCTTTATTGCAAACAAGTGTTTACTTAGTATCTATGATAGGACAAGCATAAGAGGCTATACAAGAAATAGAAGAGGATGAACATATGGCTGCAAAGAAGACTCAATACTGAAAAACAGAAACATGCAATTAAAATTTCATTTACT
This sequence comes from Petromus typicus, assembly GCA_004026965.1. NCBI lineage: Eukaryota > Metazoa > Chordata > Mammalia > Rodentia > Petromuridae > Petromus > Petromus typicus. The sequence goes on from PVIR01003590.1 coordinate 53,854, forward strand.
CTTCATCTCAAAATTTATAAAGCACTTTGTAGTTCAAATCTATTTTATAATTCAATTTTTTTCACGGTGGTAGGAAAAACACATAACCTAAAGTTGCCATCTTAACTGTTTTTAAGAGTACAGGTCAGTAGCATTGAGTATATTCACACTACTGTGCAGCAGATCTCTTGGACTTGTCCATTTGGCAAAACTAAAATTGTACTTATCAAAAATATTGATTCTCCATGTCCCCTTCCCTAACACTTGTAATTTGTTGTTAAAGAAAACCATGGATAAACCAAGTACAAAACATTAATGATAGTTTAATCGTCAGTTTAAAGTCAGATGTTGACAGATTGCTGGCGTTAAGTGAATTTGTCTAAATGAATGAGTTGTGAAGCACAGAAAAGTTAAATAAATTACTCTAGGTACCAGGGCTTCTGGTTAGTACCTTAGAACCTTATCAGTCTAGTTTGAGTCTTCATTCTTAGCTCCTATATCATGCTGCCTTTACATTAATAAATATAGCAAAATAAAAATACTAGTGGAATATTACCAATGTGATGTACAGAAATATGGAGAAAAATGGTAAGAAGGGAAGAAGAATATTTATTTTATCTGTACATGTGCAAAACACATTATAAAATATTTATAAAATATTTTAATTATCCTAGCATCTATTCACCTTAGCTGTTTATACCTGAAATGGAGACTCAGAGCTAAGCTTAGAAGTTGCCTTTGGTTACCTGCCAAGTTGCAGAGACTAGAATGTAAAAATTCATTCTTTAAAGACTAGAATACTTCCTATACAGAAATACTCTATTATGCAAAAGTTTATTGGACATTATATTAACTTCTATATCAGTATTATCTGGAAAAATATTTATTCTACAATTGTGTGAAATGTTATGTATGACTATATCATGAATAATAAATTTCAGTGTAGACTACTTGTGCATAGAACATATTTTAGGCCTCTTAAGAATATATACACCAAGTGCCCAAGGTTTAGCTCAGTGCTTCCAGCATCTCCCTAGAAAGTGCAAGGTCCTGAGTTCGATCTCTGGTAACCATGTACCACAATGCCAGGTGGCTCACACCTGTAATCTCAGCACTCGAGAGGCAAAGGTAGGAGGATTGCTGTGAATTCAAGGCTCTCCTGGACTACATAGTGAGTTCAGGGCCAGTCTGAACTACAAAGCAAGACCCTGTCTCAAAAATAAGCAAACAAAACAAAACAAAAAAAGAATATATACACATATGTATTTATAGAAGTTTATTGTGTAGAATATACTCATATAACAAAAAGAGTATATATTTTTTTCTGATCCATTTTTTAGTTTTTCAGTTTTCAAGAAGACTAATTAGACCCTGATATTACCCTATCATCTGAAATTTAACAGTGAGAAGGAACATTATTGGAAGAAAAGATTATGTCAAAATCAAGTTCGCTTTGATGTTTCAGATACAGCAAAAAATTACTGACACTGTTGTTTTTCTGTGTTTATTGGAAAGGAAAGACTTTAGATAAGTGACCCTTTGTCCATTATTTTGGGATCCAACAGGAATCAGGCATAGTTTGCCCTCCCTCCTTTAGTACTGGGCCAACTTTGCCAGAGGAACTTCATTTTGTACAAATACTGAGATTCTCTTGAGTAGAAAGATGGTTGGTAGAGGAAATGTGTGAAATTACCAAGAAAACAAATTTGTAATCATCTTCAGAAAGCTAATCTGATTAGATATTAAGTAAGAAATGCAGAGTTTAGGAAATTTCTACTCATACCTTACTATTTTAAACTGCTTAGTTCTTCCTGTTAGTTGGAGTTGATAATGTTTTAATGAATACTCTTCATAGATTAACTAAAGGAGAACAGATTAGTAGAAGTTTCACATCCTCCTCCATAAATATATTGGCCTAAGATATGAAAATTTTCAGATGCCTTATATCCAGGAAATAAAATTAGATATTTAAATGGGTGAAAATATCCTAGTATGGATAGTTTTGTTATCATTAAGATATCTAAACTTGCCTACCATTAATTGCATAGTATACTAAAGTATCTAAACTTATCTACCATTAACTGCATCGTCAAAGGTGAAATGAGATATTCTCTCTGTGTGTGTGTGTGTGTGTGTGTGTGTGTGTGTGTGTGTCTGTCTGTCTGTCTGTCTGTCTGTGTGGAAATTTAACCCAGTCAGGGCCTTCAACCTGAGCTACATCACCAGCACAGCCTTATCTTTGTTTATTTGACACAGTGTCCAGATAAATTTCTAAATTGCCCAGGCTGGGCTTTGATTTGTGATCTCTCTGCGTGAGCATTCCAGAATGCTGGCACTATGCATTCATGTCAGCATCCCTGGATGAAATAGTCCCTCTTGACCAAAGCTGTTGAGTGTCTGTGGTGGTTAAGACTACTTGAGAACAAGTCATGAGGAGAAAACAGATCATAGAAAGGATCATTAAAAGTTCGAGCTCTCTGTAACTTCTCTAATGGATATTGTTTGCAGTCTAGTTTGAAAAATCCATCACCATTTAGAGCTGAGACTTATTTCTGTAGATAGTCTCCTCGCAGTTAGATGTATGCAGTTAGATGATAATTATTCTAGGAATATTAGTAGTATCTTTATTTCAAACCAGTCCCCTTCATGACTTCACTGTATCTTGGGAATAATGAAATGAAAGAGGAAAGAGAAGCACATGCATTTTCACTGAACTGGAAGAATCCAAAGGCATCTGTCTTGGGCATGATGTTGCTCGTGGGTCTGCAGGAGTAGCGTGGAAAGAGGAAGAACAGGCAGTTGTGTTTCACGTAGCATATGAACCTTGACCCCTAAGTATTCCCTCGAGATGGCTTGTACTTCCTGGTCCGTGGAGGCTGAGAACTTACTCATTGTTCAAGTCCTGAACCTTTGTGTCTAGGGAATAAAAACCGTGGGACCTGTGGGGTTGATCTACCAGAGCTTTTCCCAGGCACGAAATGATTTTTGGCTTCTGCTGTTTGCACAAACCGAAGATAATCTCCTTTTCTCTTCCCACCTCAGCATTCTCTGGCAGCTCTACCATGTAAAATTTTAAAGTATTACATACATTTGTTCAAAGAAAAAAAACATAATACCAACAGCTTGTAAAACATCTGTTCTTTTATCTACAAAAAGGAAAAAAGTAAAATGAATACTTGATTTATCCAGGAAAATCTGGAGGGTACACAAGACCAGTTAAAGTTATTACTGTTTGTGGAGTCAGGATGAGATTCGATTTAAATGGGTGATGAAGAGGACAAGAAGACAAGTTTTCACTGTTGTTTTTTTCTAATTTGAACTATAAGAATAGCTCACTGTCATCTAAAAATTATCCATTTAAAATTACAAACTTGTGCTGTGTGATTTCTTGAAGGAAATTAGGAAATGCCATACCTGTTGTGGGATGGTTGAAATCTTTGTCTTACCAGTGCAGATTGCAGAAGGCAAAGTGACAACCTTGGATTATTCTAGATGTGTGACTGGGAATGTATTTAGCCTCTAACTGCATTATCCTCATTTGTATAAGGGAAATAAAAGTAATTGTCTTTGAAGATACTAAGGGGTGTGGATATGAAAACACTCTACACACCAAATAAACAGATGATTATACCAACTTTCTAGGAGGAAATTGTGACATTCATTTCCCAAGAGGAGGAAGAGATGTACATCTCTCCATCTTCCTCTTTCATAGGCCTGAAGATGTTGGAGGCTCAGCGGGGGAAAAGGGGTCAGTGTAGTTCTCCTTTCCTTTTTCTACTCTGCCAAGCCAGAGGATCTGTGATTTCTACTGGAGGAAAATTCAATTTAAAAACATTTGTTTGACACTTTTTGATTAGGTTAGCCTCTTTGCTGCTGATGAATCATAACATGCTTAGCAGAGGGGAATTTATTGATTCATGTAACTAAAAAACCCAGGGCCATTCAACCTTCAGGCGTGATTGGATCCAGGTGCTTAAAAGCTGTGATTTAGGAATGTTTGAATCTGTGTTTTAGTGTATTTTTTTTTTTTTAACTTATGTCTGCCTCTTGTGGAGGCAAGATGCCTTTTAGCTGCTCTAGGCCATCTTCAGCTAATTTTATCAGCTCCAGAAGGAAGAGAAGGCCTTACTTTTCTCTTGTCCCAGGAAATTTTCTGTGCTTGGATCTCCTTGGTGAAAACTGGGCACATGGGGCCGGGGATATAGCTCAGTGGTTCCGGCGCCTGTCTTGCAAGCACAAGGGCCCGGGTTCGATCCCGGTAACCACATAACAATACTGGGCGTGGAGACTCACCCCAGCAGCAATCAGTACCGCATACTGCAGTGCCGGGTATGGTGGCTCACACCTGTAATCCCAGCACTCGGGAGGCAGAGGCAGGAGGATTGTGATGTGAGTTCGAGGCTGAGCTCAGGGCCAGCCTGAACCACAAAGTGAGACCCTGTCTCAAAAAATACCTTAAAAAAAAAAAGAAAAGAAAAGAAAAAGAAAACTGGACATATGACCGTTTTTGAACCAATCACCAGTGCTACGAAGATACTGGGCTCTAATTGGATAAGTCTGAGAGCCAAGAGCCTGGAGCCCAAGACTTTAGCCTCACATGTACTAAGACTGGGGGAAAGTAGTTTCCCAAAGGAAAAAAATCAGGAGACTGTTTTAGAAAGAAATATAAAAAGATGCTAGATATTCTCCCTCCCCTCTCTTCTAAAAGATGCTTAGATTCCCAGTATTACAGTGCAGTATGTTACTTTCTGGCATGATGAGGACCAAATAATATATAAGACCTCTCATATGGGTCACACTAGTATGATGTGCGTCTATGACTGTGTACACATGGACTTAGCAATAAACAATATACACGTGGTATGTGCTAAAATAAACATAAGGGTAATAGCTGATATTTACTGAATACTTTCTAAACTTTAGGCGCTAGTCTATATACTTCACCTGGTCTATGTCATTTAACCTCCAGAAGAATAAGAAAGATAGCAGCTCTTGTTGCATTTTGCAGATGCAAAAGCGGAGTCACAGTGAAGTTACTTGAAAGTAAATGAGATAGTGAGGTGGCCTTATAGAAGACACTGTTAGAAGGTGACTTAAAATTCTAGGAAAGATTTCCCAGGGCAGTTAGTTTGACTTTAGGAAGAAAAAATAGTAAATGCAGGACCAGAGCTAGAGATTTGCAGATGTTCAGGAAGTGTAAAAAGGAGAGTTTGACTAGCACGTGGCTTGTGGGGAAGAGGTGGGCAGAGAGCAAAGCAAGGGCCAGCGAGAGTGGGGCTCAGCTCCTGGGGCTGCAGCTCCTTCTGGAGTGTGAGGATGTCTGGGAGGGGAGGGGTGTGATTGGATAAACAAGAAAATGCCAGCTCTCTGAGTATTTTCTAGGTGGGAATGTTGGCTGTATCTCTCTGCTTTACATTCCTGGGATGCTTGGGCAGGTTTTTGCAAATGTCCTGTTGTGTGGCATGGGGATAGTTATTTCTTTCCGTGACTTAGCTACCTGTGCCTTGATAAAGGGTCTTTCAGAAAGGAAACCATTTTCTGACTTTGTTTCCTGTAACTGCCACTAAAGAGGAGCAAAGCCCTGCCAGCTCTTAGAGAACATTTCACCATGGGACAAGTGGTTTTCTTTGTGTTCGTCACAGTGTGCAGTATGCCTGCTCACTGCTTAGAACCAGGAAAATAACAAGACATACTTAATCTGGGGTCGTTTGTTTGCTTGTCTGTTTTGTTCAGGTGTTAAATATTGTTAGAACTGAGAATTAGGACTCTCTTTCCTCACCAAACAAAAACACAAGTGACTTTTTGAATGCAAGACTTACTCTCCCAGCTCCTTCCGGAGTAACGTAAATTCCAGGCCAAGTCTCGGCAGCAGAGAGCTGGTGGCGCAAGCACCAGGCTCCACGACTGCTGCTCCCTGCCCAGGACATCATAAACCATCCGGGGTTCAGGAAGAGTCGCCGCAGCGTGCTGTACCCTGCTCACAGCTCTGTCTGTCCTCCGCACACTGTAGACTCTCTTCTTCAAGGCGTACAGAGCCTTTTTCAGACACTCCATAGGACGGAAAATAGAATTTTCCCTTAGACTTGCCCAGTCAACAAGCACAGAAGGGAGAAGACAGAAAGCTCTTGTTCCTGAAGTTTTTGCCACCAACTTCACTGCTTTCTCCTTAATTAGAAATGAGGGGGATGTGGGAAGCAAGACCATTCTGGTTACTCCACTTATTTAGCAAAGGCACATATATTTTGAGTGCTGATAAACTATAGGTCCCAAGGGAGGACAGTAGAAAGCCAAACAGAGCTGTGGCTCTCACTGAGATCATGTACCCGAGGCAGGAGGTAACAGCAGGGCTTGAGGGAAAGAAGGCGAATAAAGACAGAAAGCGTCATTCTGCATCTGGTATGTGCTGAAGGGATTTTTAGTGCTGCAGCAGCTTTTGAGCAGAGCTTGAAGGACATGATGAAGTGAGCCATGCTGGGGAAACGGCTTCTTGAGGAGGACAGAGGTCACTGTGTAGGCATCCAGGTGAAGCTGCAGGGGCTGCAGCAGACAGAGCCAGGTGGGTGGTGAGGAGACAGGCAGGTGGGAGAAGGGACAGCATCGAGGATCCACCTCAGAGACCCATGCAGAGGAGTTGAGATACTGTCCAGAGTAAGATGGCTGCTACTGGAAAGCTTTCAAAGATTGATCTTTATCAAATTCTTGAAAAGCTGTAGGACAAGCCAGCAGAATGGGGGGGGGGGTTCTTCCGCTTCCTAGAGAGATGTTTTCTCTGTGCTGTTGTGATCAGGAAGAGGGAGTCATAGAGAAACCTGGTTCTGCTTGGTCTTCAGGTGGGAGTCACTTGTGCTTTTTCAGTTGGGATAAAAGAGAGTAACAGTGAGCCGTTTATTAACCCAATTGGTGACAGTGCTCTTTGTGGAGAGCCCAAGCCACGGCATTTCCAGTGACATGCACCTCACTCGTCTCTCCTCCAACAGTGTTTTAGACATGCTGCAGCTGTGCGCCCCCAATTTTAAGGTTTTTGCACAGGTTGGAATGAGCATCTAAGGCAGAGAGCAGCTGGGGTGAGAGCTGGATGAGGTTCTTCGAGGCTCTATGCCCTAATCTGCCTGCAGTGCTGTCACTTCCCACTGACACGATGACTTCCTGTAGCCCAGAGCCAGGTAGCGTGGGTTGGATGCATGTGCAGAAGTTCTTGAGAGCGAGGTTTGGATGCCTGTGAGGAGTTCCTCCCTACATGAGGGTGAGACACAGAGGCAGCGGGCCGGGCAGGAAAGCAGGCATCTTGTCTGGCAGGTTTGAAAGCTGGCGCCCGCACATCTGGATGGTCCTGCCACTCTGCTGCCTTGCATGCACAGCAGACTAGAATGACCTCAGATTCGAATCGATGTGAAAGCCCTCCGAGCCTGGGCAGATCAGCCAGTAAATGCACTCGGCAAACACAGACACTATATAAACATGTGACAAATATTTTGAAAGGTGAAGAATTTGATACTTGAGTGAGAGCAGAGGTTAGGATTCTGTGCCTAGCAGCATACCTTCCATGCTCAGTGCCTGCAGCTCATCCTCCCTGGCCTGGCACAGTGTTCTGCATTGTATATTAAAAATACTCTCAGCCAAATACCAAATAAATAGCTGACGATGATGATGTTTTCCCTATCAAGACGTGTTTATTGAAGGTAGAGCAAAAGAACAAAGCTGTTGGTTTTGATTGTTGACAGGAACTCAGTGCTGCTGCCTCAAAGAAAGAAGGAATTTTTGTTTTACAAGGATGAAAGAGGGAAAATTTTTAGCTGAGATTACGTTAGAATGAAAGCAACAGAAATCCCAAAACTCAAACTAAGGAATCCTCAGGGAGCCATAATGGAAAGGCAGGAATGTAAATGGGACACAGTCCAGACTCTCAGATGTCTTTGTAGTAGGAGAACGAAAGCTTTTAAAGGTTCCAGGGCAGGGATCAGAGAACAGCCCTTTTTTATGATGCAGGAACAGAGAGAATCTTGGAGCTGGGTGAGCCGTCCTTAGTGGTCAATGAATCTTCTCCCTCTTTTAAGAAGTCATGGATCCGAGCCCTAGTGACCACCCAGGCACCTGGAGCTTGCACTCAGGACTCTTGACAACCATGCTGTGTTTTAGGCAACTTTGTAAAAACAGAGAACACAGTTCTGTTTCCTACGAGCAAAGGGTAGGCATAGAATGACAGCTGGCGAGAGTGCATTGGAACATGGAATGTCCGGGGATGTGACCCCCGGTGAGGCCAGCAGCTCTTGCTTTTGCCTCAGACTGAAGGTGGTCAGCTAGGACCATTTGGGCCCATCCCAAGAACGAGGGCCTAGATGCCTGTTGCAGGATGTCTTTAGAATCCTGCCTCTCTTCTGGGGTTCGTGCCATGTGTAAACACTTATGGAGGACATTTACATGTGAAGTACAAAGCTCCTGCCAAGGCACATCCTGCCCCTCCTCTTTCTCACTCGCGTCCTCCTTCCACGAAACCTAAAGGACAGAAAAAATATGTTGTCAGTATTTTCCTGTACTCTCAGGCTTTGCTTTGGCTTTGATTTACTTGAGCTTGTGCTGTGCAGAGCAGCTCTTGGATTTGCAGGTTATGAGGCCAGGGGTAGGAAATCTCAGGAAGGATCAGAAACAGGCTAACTGTACCCAGGCTGTACTGTGTGTATTTCTTTTCCTTCGAAATGCCCTGAGCTCCCTATCGTAGTTCACCTGTGCTGTGTTGGGCTACTTTTTGAATGGAGAATATACGGGGAAGGTTGACTCAAAGGATTAGTGCATGATATGACTGTGTATTAGGTCGGCATTCCTTCTTGGCCTCTAAAAGAGGGACGTGGAGATACAGGTTACACAGACTTATAGATTTCAGGGACTAAAATTAGGCAGGAATGTAGATGTCATCCCGAAGAAGGAAGAACCAGTGTGGAGATTCACTCCTTCGACATGCCTGTCAAAGCTGCCCATTCTCACCTCCCTTCTCCACCCTTCTGACACTTCAGGTTTCTTGGGAGATAGACCACAGTATTCTAGAATCTAAAGTACAGCAGAGAAAAGACTTGAAATCTGCCATGTTGCACTTTTGTAGCAATTGGTACAAGAGAAAGACATTCCTCTCTGAGAAGTTCACAAGTTCACTGAGAGTTTCCTGGAAGTGTGTGGGTTGCTTTTGTTCTTAAACATACAGCCACATAGCCTGTGTGGACACTGCACATCACAGGATGCATCGTTACTGGAAAGCAGTATGTGGAGGTTAGGGAACCTCTCCTCTGTGCTTGCTGTGGAACAATAAATCTGGGTTTATGGCCAGAAGTGATCATTTGAAAACTCAGGGACAGTGGCCAGGTTGACATTATTTGCTCTTAACCTGGCTGCCCCGGTTTAACTCCAGACACGTTTTGTGATCAGAATGGGTGCACTCAGTTCTGCTTGGAATGTTATTTGTGAATATTGTAAGCAATGACATGATTCTTACGTGTGCTTATTCTTTTTGAAAGTGTTAGAAAGGAAGATATCCACCAGACAAAGTAGAGAGGAGCTGATAAGAAGGGGCGTGATTAAAGAATTGCCTGATCAAGGTGAGGAAATTCATCATAATTTAAAATAACTTGATTTTTTACTCCCTGCTCTTTCATTTTCTTTTGAAATTTCAAGTGACTATGGTCTTTGTCAGACACAGCAGCCAGTAATGCGCTCCACGAATCTTGCTTGGATTTGGAATGCTTTGGTGGACTGCAAAGAATGCCAGATGTTACAGAAACTAAATCCAGTGATTTTTCTGTTGAACCTTCACGCAGATCATGCGAAACACAAACCTCTACACAGGTGCTGAGGTGGCTGGAGATACACATAAAGATACAAAGCTCACACTGCATCCTGTCTTCTCTTTTCTTAAGCTTTAATCTTTTCATCCAAGTTAAACTTAATTGTTTGAATAAATGCAGTATTATCTCATTCGTGCCTTAACTTTTTCTTAAGATTGTCAGTAAAATGATGACAAACTCACCTCTTGTCCTCTGTAATACACTCAAATGTACAAGCAATAAGGCATGAATGGCAAATGAATCTGCTTTCTCTCAAGTACTTTTTCTAGTATTATTTTCTTTCCTTTGCTCTTCATTCCTTTTGTCTGTGACCTCTCAAGGTGGAAAATCTTACTCAGAAAGATAAGGGCTAGATTGAAACCAGCATTCACCCTTAAAAAATAAACCAGTATTGTTATTTCTCCGAATGAATAATATCTAATGATTGTCTTTGACTTTTGTTAAAGCTAAAGGAATTTTGTTCTAACATTGTCGATTTACCTCAGATCTTCCTCCTGGTTGTATTGGAGGTAAAGTAACATTACTGAAACTTTATGAGAGCAATTAAATGTTGTTAATTTGGAACTAAAATAATAGTGCTTCTCTTTTCCTGACAGATGTTTCTTGGAAAGAACTTAATATTTTTTGGCATTTGCTGTATATAAATTGAAATGATATACTTTTTCCATTATATAAAGAGTTCCAAAGTGGAGCTTGGAAATGTTTTGCTATTTTACTCCTGCCTCAAAAAAGGGGGGTGGGAATCTCATGCAAAGGCATTGTAATTATGTTTTTACAATTCTCTCTTATTTTACTTTAACTTCTGACCTGTAAAACTTTTCTCCCTCTAGTTAATGAATGAACTTTACATCTTGTCTAATTTTCTATTTCCTTGAAACTCTTTATTTTCTCTCTGGAGCTTTTTAATGCACACCCTTAACCTTTTAAATTTGAAGGTAGCCATACAAATATCAGGATTCTTCTCAGGTTGTCTGTCTGGACATGAAACCATCCAAGGCACTTATTTGATGTCTTGTTTTTTTGGGTTTTTTTTGTTTTTTTTTTTTTGAGACAAGGTCTCAGTTTGTAGTTCAGGCTGGCCCTGAGCTCACTATGTAGCCCAGGCGAGCCTCCAACTAACAGCAATCCTCCTGCCTCTGCCTCCTGACTGTTGAGATTTTAGGCGTGAGCCACTGTGCCCAGCATTGTGATATGTGGTACTGGAGCTTAAACTCAGGACCTTGAGTTTGCCAGGCAGATGCAGGAACCACAGAACTAAATCCCTAGTCCTTGATATCTTTTTTGAAAATATTTTCAATAAAAAAACAAGGCAAAAAATTGCCATTTAAAAGTAGAGACAAAAGACTCATTTTTTAAAAAATTATAGTTGCAAGTTGAAAATTATTTTACTTCTTCTGAAAATAAATAACAATCCATGATCAGGGTTTTTTTTTTTTTTTTTTTGTATACTAGTTGGATTTTATTTTGCCTAATCTGTTAAAATAGGCAGCATATGCTTATTTCTTAAAATCTGACATTGACATTTTTGTTTATCTTTTACAGCTGAATATTGAAAGTTTTAAAACATAAGTCACACCAATTATTATCCTAAACATAATATAAAAGACTTAATGTTTGGAAAATCATAATGGACTGAATTCTTCTGCCTTTTGCATGGTTCCCAAATAGAACTGTAAAAATTATATAACATGCCACAATTCCCCAAGGATGCCTATCGTAAATAAAATCCTCTATTTCAGCCCTGAGGCTGGAGAAAATAGGTTTTTGTCAATTCCCAAAAGCAACTGAATTACCTGGAGAAATTCTGCAGGAGAGACGGGGCCGGCGCCATGGTGACAGCCTCCTCTTCCGCAGCACAGCATCACTCTTGTGCTGATCTTCTTGACCTTGCTGGAGCTCTTGACATTGCTTGTCAGTTACGTCCTTTTGCATGGGACAGGTAGAAATTTTAAATCTCCAGGTGCCCAGGGTCTGACCTCAGCCCATCTTATCCCATGCCCGCACTCTCAGCCTTTATTATTACTCTATTTAAATTGTCTTTTTATACTAACTTCTGACTTTAGTCCTGTATCCCAGCCATGCATCTGTCCTGAGAGAATGACCATGGTCTAGTGCCAGTTGCGTTCTTCTTCTGGTTCTTTCCTTCTGCCTTTTCCCTCTGCTTTAACATGTGGGCATGCAGGTGTCCTGGCCTGTCTGCCGTGCTCCTCTCTTGTTCTGTCACGGGGTAAGTTTTATTTTCTAAAGAGCCCCTTACCTTTTGCCAGACATGATTTTCCTCTTATAGTTGTTCTTTCTTTAACCCCTTGCCGTATGCCTCTGTTTACCAGAAAGAGGTGAGCTCTTTCGAACTTTCCTGTGTTTATGCTTTCTTTTGCTTTTTACTTTAAGCTTACAGTGATTTGAATTCTTGTTTTTCACATGCTCCTGCTCCTACGAGGCGTGTGAAAAGGCTTGGGCCTCTTCCGGGAACTCGTGGCAAGCTCAGCATCTCCTTGTGCCTTTCTCTGCCAAGCTCAGATCTTGCTTATACTCATCTACTCTCTTAGGGATGAAACCTGTTTTAGTTTTGAGGGAATTTTCTAAGTACACAATATTAGAAAAGCTTTTCAATAACACATTGATTAATACTTTCAGTCCCTGTTTCATTCTTGAATCTCATATTTATTGCAGATGTGTCTCTTTTTTCTATACTTACATTTGTATGTGCTAGTTTTATTTCATGCCTCAGAGTAAGTATCTTTCCATATTGTTGACTGTTGCTATCATGTAGTAATGTGGTTTCTTTGTGTGACCCAACTATTTTTCTCTCTGCCTTTACTTCTTAAAAAAATCAATTATTAACCAACTAAAGATTTTAAATAAAATTGCTTAAAATTTAATTAAATTGTTACTAACATGACTTTCATATATATTTATTACCAACTAAAAATTTAAAAAATAACAAATTTTGCTTGTGCTACCAAAAAAAGGACTTTTATAGAAAGAATAGAATTATCCGTTCTCATATCATTTTTATTTTATCTGAGTATATTGTGTCATCTCCATTTTTTATAGCTAACTGCTGGGGATACAATAATTCTTACTAGTTTTATTGAGATAGTTAAGATTTATTTGCGCTGCTATTGCCTACAGTCATTGTCTATTTTAGTTTCATGTAGAAATGAGGGTATAGATCCTTAGACGTTATATGACTAAACAACAGTGGTCTTTCCTTTTTGAGCATGACATAATTCCATGATATTTATTTTACTTATTAAAATATCTGCCTAGTTTTGTCTAAGAGGCCAATAAATTTTATTGTTGAATCACAACAAGGAAAATTTGGGAAGTGGTCTGTGTTTTATAGTGACTGCCAAAATAAGATTAATCAAAATTTGGTTAGAAGCAGCTTTACTCATGCAAATATTTGTTCCAGATTACTAAATTGATACTTCAATTAATTAATTTTACTTTTACAAAAATAGCAAAGCCTCTTACAATTTTCCATACATGAACTTAAGAGTAATCTTTTCAAGCATCACTGAATTAAAAGTTTCAGCAAAATTTTTAATGTTAGGCACCCTCAGAAAATAGGAAATGTCAGAGATTAAGATTATGAGTTATATATTAGAAATTTTGTTTTCAGTTGTGATTTTTAAAAATTCCTCTCTAATCACTTTTTGTGAGTTTTTTCACTTAGCATTTTTTAGTTATTATTGTGCTGTCTTAAGATCTTTTTGATTAGTTATATATAACAATTGCCTGAGTACATTTCAATCTTTCTACACATAAGAAAATAAAAATAAAATTAACCTTGGTACTATGTCTTCTCTGGACAGAGTTGCACTTACATCTGTGTGACATTAATATGTATATGTAAGAATATATTCTGAAGACAGTAGTGTTTGGAGATTTTCTTATTGTACCACTAACTGTTTGTACCTGTAATTACATTTCATGTTGTTTGTGTACATTGTGTTTTTGGTGCATGTTAAAATGTTTATTCCATTTTGCAGATTGTTCCTTTCACCATTCAGTTTCTGGATTTAAAAAAACAAAACATCGAAGTATTGATTACAACAAAATCTAAGCCCAAGAACAAAGAGACTGGTGCCTGGAGACCCTAGAATTAGGCCCATTGTTTGACTGCCTTGAAATGAGATGAGAGTTGTTTTTTTTGTTTTGTTTTGTTTTTCCTCATAGTTGCTTTTCCCAAAACTAAGGATTTTCTAGCTCTTTCTTTTAAAGAAATTACTTAGTAAGACATGGTGATTTGGTTCCCAGGGACAGAAGCACAAACCCAGATCCTATGATGATATTAGCTGGAAAACTGATTTTTAAGAAAGCCACCAAGTTAGACATCTAGGTGTTTCTTTCCCATTTTAGATGGAGATGTAACAGTTAACTTTGAAAATTCAAACGGGCACATGATACCCATCGGAGAGGAATCTACCCGAGAGGAGAATGTAGGGAAGTCTGAAGAAGGTAATGGCTCTGTATCTGAGAAAACACCACCTCGGGAGGAAAAGGCAGAAGATAAGAAAGGTAAAATAAAGAGAATATTATTTCCTTAGTGCAGCTTCACACTGAAAACTAAGTCTTAGCTTCCAAATAGTGATCCTGAAACCAGTGGTTTGCACAGGGACAAATGATAACCTAGGGAAAAGATATAAAATACTTTCTTCCAGTAGATGCATCCATTTTTTAAGCATGTCATTTGATTCTTTATTATCAACAAGTACTAATAAAAAAGTAGTAACTGGGAAGAGTGGACTCTTTAAGCATTCAAGATGTCAGGGAATATTTTTTTCTTAGGAGCTATTTGTCAGGATCCTAAACATGGGAAATTTGCACATCTTTCTCAGCTGGTTCCACCTGGCTCCTGGGAGCAGCTCAACATAGAGCAATACATACTGAAGCCTATGAGGCTTTCTCAGCCTGGCACTCTCTGTCCCCAGCAGTGAGACTTGGCTGGTGACAACTACACATCCAGTATTGTAGATTCTAGATGTTTATTTCTAAGAGAGACTCAAGAACACTTCTCTCTTCTCTGATATTGTCTATGCTGTTCGAAATTTCAAAATGTGCCAAAATATTCTCCAAAGGCTTTTTTAGGTACCTTGGTTTCTAGAATATGCTGTGGCAAATTACAGTACCTGTAAAATATCTCTCAAAGACCCCCAGAACTTCACTCATGCAGACCTTGAAGTGAAATCTCATGTGAAGAAGTTTTACTGGGACTTTCTAGATGATTCCATTCTGCATTGGAAAGAATCCTCAAGGAACAGGGTGTTTCTGTTCTGTAAAGCCTCTGAGTTGGAAGGCAAAAGTTTGTCAGATCTTTGGGTTTGGGAGATATTTTGAAAACTTGAGAAATTGCAAAAGTCAACTTTTCTTCCTCTGTTCTTGACCTAAATACTCCAAAGACAAAGAAAACAAAAGGGCTTTGGATTGCTTTATTAGATCTGATAATTTAAAATTAAAAGTCTATAACCACATATTTACTTGCATATAAATTAGCTTCCATGACTTTAGAAGCCTATGTTAATTATCTGTTGAAAATTTATTATTTTGTTTTATTTTAACATTAAGCACAGTATTTGTGGAATGTTAGTCTTGTTCCATACGAACACTGATGATGAGAAATTAACTAATTATCTTAATAATAATATTTCTGAGCCAAAGAAAATAGACTTAAATTTTCAAAAGATTAATGCTAGTGGGTTAATGTTGTTTTTTGTTGTTGTTATTTTTTTTAAGTCCAACCATACTGTATTACCAAATTGTTAAATTTCAGATCCATTTGTGATTGGTCCCTGGTCTGTGGGGTGTCATTGTCACTCACTGACTGGCCAGACTTCAAAGGAAGCTTTTCTCTTTACAATTTAATAAAAAACTGCTGACAGGTTTATGTTAGTTAAACTAATAGGCCATGATGTTCTAAAAAGATGATAGATGTTATAGGCCCATGAATGGTTGATAGATATTTTTGTCTTCTTATTCTTCACTTCATATTAGTACAGTCTTTTCTGACCAAACAAGGTCCAGGATGGCATCTTGGTAGGCTAACCGGAGCACACAGAGTTGGAGGTGCCTGATGTGCTAGTGCACCCCTAATAAGGCAGTGCAGTTTGTGCATATTGTGAGGAGAGAGCCCCATCAGAGCCACACTGATAATGAAGAGAAGCATTGGGCACGCAGGCCATCTCCTGAGGCTAAAAAGAATGTCACTCAGAACTCAAAAGCGGTTTTTCATTTAGTCAGAAAATCATATTATTTTCATACTCACACACGTGTGCATATCATATATGCACACAAGCACACAGACACTGCTGAGGTCTCCTTGGGGTGGCCATACTCACACATGCCGGGTAGAATCCACAGGACTGAGAGAGGTGCCGTGCTTTCCAGCGAGCCCCTGAGCCCCTGTGCGGTATGTTCATTGCCAGCCCTGCAGGGACTTCTGTTCCCAGTGTCACGGAGTGACCCGTCTCTTCCGTCCCAGACCCAAAAGGTGAACTCTTTGGGAGTTGATTTCATTTACTTTTTTATGTGTTGGTAGCACTAGGGATCAAACCCAGTGCCTGTGTGTGCTAAGTCCCTGCTTTAACCCTGAGCTATAGCCTCAGCCTATCTTTGGTATAATTTTAGAATTTAAAACCTTAAGCAGAAAAAAAGGCCCCCTTGTAATATGTCATGGAGGGGAAAGATGAGACATGGAGGGCTTCCAGTGTGGATGCTAAGTCCCACGGCCTCCTTGCTCTGCCGCGGACAGTCCTACTGTGCTGGGACTCCTTGCAGGCAGCTCACCAGAGGCTACAGTTACACTGACACAGTGCTCGAAGGACAACTTCCCCATGTACAGGAAGACTGGCAAGTCAATGTGTGTTATGTATTCTGTGTTAAAATTTAATGTTCTGGCTCTGTGTCCACTTGTATCATTCTTAATCCGAATGGATTTCGGTGATAACTGGCCCTTGGTTCACATCAAGCAGGTCAGGAGGCTACTATCACAACACATATTTTAAGCAGCTTAATGGAGGAGAAAGATGCATAAATGGAAAGACCAAAGTACAGTGTGGCCTTTGATGAGTGTTGCAGAAGTGTCTCATGCGATAAGGCTGAGCAAGAACAGAAGGGAGAGAGATCACTCTGGGCTGCAGGGACTGGGCAGGGTTTCGTGGCTGAGGAACTTTCCAAATTTTATTGATGAGCTTCTGTACCTTAAACCATGAGTATGGCAGATACCCTGAGTATATAGTTTGGTTAGAAAAAGGGACATCCTGGGCCAGGGATATAGCTCAGTGGTTCCGGCGCCTGTCTTGCAAGCGCAAAGACCCGGGTTCAATCCCCGGTAACCACATAACAATACTGGGTGTGGAGACTCACCCCAGCGGCAACCAATACCACATACCACAGTGCCGGGCGTGGTGTCTCACGCCTGTAATCCCAGCACTTGGGAGGCAGAGGCAGGAGGATTGCTGTGATGTGAGTTTGAGGCTGAGCTCAGGGCCAGCCTGAACCACAAAGCGAGACCCTGTCTCAAAAAACCTTAAAAAAAAAAAAAGGGACATCCTCACTTCACACTCACTAGATAAGAAACAAAAAATTGACACCTAAATATGATACTTGTCAGTGTTAAAACCTTTTCTTTGATTGTTTACACATGGGAAGATGTATCCAATAAAGACAAAGTCTGGTCCTAACACTGTCTTATGTTTTTGTATTGTGCTTCATGTTTAAAAGGTGTGCTGCTTAGCTCTTTGAAACAGAGCCATATTTTAATTTATTATAATCTCAGCCACTAGTAAAAAAAAAAATGCAAATGTGTATCTAAGTGTGATTCTTTGGTATGTCCACTTTAAATTACTCCATCTCCTCCAATTACACAGAACCTGTGTGTGCTTAGGTACACACCTCTGGCTGTGAATTTTAGGCTTTGTCTTTTCAAAATCATTGTTTGTGTTACATTACAAACAAAGTGAATCTTTTCTGGGTCCTGTACCCCATGATGTGTTGCTAATTTAAAAGGGCAGCAGAAGTTACAGGCACTGTACCCCAGGGCAGAGGTGCTCTCGAGTCTCCCGCAGCATGGAGCAGCCCTGAGCCTCAGCCACATGAGATGGAGCACAAAGCCCTTTGGAGTCGATCAGGCTTCAGTTCTGGGAGGTGACTTCGAGTCCAGTCATGGCTGTGGCTCTCACCCTCACACCCATGGAAGTGTATGTGACACACACACACCGGTCACTTTTGAGCATCCCACAGTTTTGCTAAATTATTAAATTCGTTCTGCTTAACACTCAGTGCCCACGCCGTCTCCTAGCTACCACAGGTTTGAGGCCAGACTGAAGGCCCCAGCCTCGTGCACATTTCACTTATCCTTACTGTAATTTCCCCAGAGTAATTGTGTCACTACTTTTTATCGAAGGAATGATTGAAGGGCCCAGAGAGTGCACTTGAGTTTGTCTCTTAGCCTTTGGTTTTAGCCAAGCCTTTCTCTGGGAGCATCCGCCTGGTTTCCAGGGGCCAAGCAGCCACATGTGTGTCCCTCTGTTGTCATGTCGCGCTTCTGCCATTTCTGGTGTGTGTCTATCAGTCTGCTCTCTCCACTTTCTCATTTGTAGAGAACACTGAAAACCACTCTGAAACACCGGCAGCTCCTGCTCTCCTTCCTCCAGCTCCTCTTAAGCCTAAACCCAAACCTAAACCCAAAAAATCACCCGTGCCTCCCAAAGGGGCCACTGCCGGGCCCAGCCACAAAGGTGACGAAGTGCCTCCCATTAAAAAAAATGCCAAGGCTCCCGGTAAGCAGGTCCCCGTCCCTCCGCCCAAGCCGACAAGCCGAAACACAACCCAAGAGGCTGGTGAGTATCTCACACCCCCACCCCCACTCCCCATCCCCCGCCCAGATGGTGGGCTGAGTCCTGGGTGCGGCTCTGGGAGGACTGACTGGCCTCTGAGGAGTGGAGGACTCTTGGTGTCTCACTGGACTCAGGTTTGGCATACACAATGGAATCTGCTGTAACGAAGGATAAGTCGGAGTTGTTTGTAGAAAAATGGATGCACCTTGAGACTATAATGTTAAATGAAATAAATTAGATGCCCAAGCTTCAATGTCACATAGTTTCTTATATGAGAAACTCAAAGTATGAATAGAAAGCAAAATGAAAAATAGATAATAAGAAAGAAGGAGTTCTTTTGCAAATTCAGAGGAGACCAAGAGATGGATGGAGAGGGAAGGAAGGAACTTAAAAAAGAATTAAGATGTGCTATCTGTGTGTCCCAGTTGCCCACAATAAGTATAGTCACTATATACTGCCCAAACTATGCTAATGAAAATAAAAGTTAAAAAATAAGAGAATATCCGGAGATTCCTTTGTCACTCTCTACTGAAGGGAAGCCAGCCGGTTGCTTAGTTCATCCAGTAGGTTCTGGGTAAATGTTCCTCTTTCATCTTGGTGCCCACTCTTGGCACATGAGACCCAGTGGAAGATACAGGATGTAGTATGCCAAGGAAGGCTGATGTCTGATGTAACATCATTTAGATAACCACGGCTCATCTGCCAGGGATGGCTTTCTCATTTCTGTTTGCATTCAGAGGATCTTAGATTCTTATCAGAACATGGCATGCCTCTGACATCTGTGCTGGATTGTAATGGTTCACTCTCAGCATCCATAGTCAGCTCTGTTTTAATAAATGACCAGAGGCATGGCTCAGCTCCACTCTACCATGTTGGAGACAATGTGAGAGGGCTGAAAGTTTGATGCTCAGTGCTCCCTTTGCTGCATCCCTCTCAGTAGACTTCAGTTTTCAGCCAATGCATCCTTGAATGGTGCAGTTACAAGTTTTCTACTACAAGTTCCCAGAAGATGTTAGACTTTTGTATTGTCTGTAACTTTATGTATTGTCATCTAGCCTCCTTTCTAGTTGGATACTCTTCATACAAAATGGCACCCTGTTCTTTAATACAGGTGCCTACCGTGTCATCTAGCTTTCCAAAGGACAATAATCAAAGTCTACCTGCTCACTCTTTTCACCATAAACATCCAGAAAAATTCTGTACTGTAACGGGTCTTATTTTCCTTAAAATCAGTGGCAGCTCTCTAGCAGTTGCTTACCAGGGTTTTCCTTGGTGCGCATATTTTGTCTCTCATACTTCATACTTGTAATATTCGGGTTGAGAGAACAGTATAACAGCTCTTTGGATGCAAATAGATCTCTTTCTGGGATCTTCTTTTTCTGCCTTTGACCATTAAGTCTGAGTCTTTTCTATTCAACTTGAAAATGAAATGTCTCAGAATGATGTGTCAGCAGTGCCTGGGGCCCATTTCCTCATGGACTGGCTCCCTCTTGCCTCAGTGTCCCAGCTTGTTTGCATGTGTCCCCCAGACCCTGGCCAAGTCCAACACCTGGAGTGAGGTGGCATGAGCTGTTTCTTAAAGGAAAGCCCCTGCCTGTTAGTCTGCACTTGGGAATGGAGATCTGCCCTGTGTGAGCTTCCTTCCCCATCTCTCTCCCCGCATGATAAGGATTCGCAGTGGACTCAGCTAGGACTTGCCAAAGACGCTGACAAGGAATGGAAGGGCAGGGGACAGGTTTTTGAGTTATTACCAGGTATTATACTTGAGTGTTTATGTACACTCTTCATGTCTATAAATGATGTTCCTAAGAGAATCATAGTTCATTTGTTCATGGTGTGACCTGTACAGGGGTCAGGCCCATAGACAGCTAAGAATGTGACCGGAGGTTGCACGAACAGGTACCAAAAAAGGCCACTGTGCAAGAACCCTTTTATCCAGTAAGGATAATACCCTTCACAGCCCTGCTGATGCTCCATATGCATCTATTTAGAATTATCTTCATTTTTCCTTTACCTTATTTGAATGTTAACTTTCGAGAAAAGTTAGTTCAAATTCTTGATTTTAAGTCAAGTGTTAAGTTCTTCAACCACAGAACCACCTGTTAGATGAGAACCCTCTCAAGCTTTCCCAGGGAGATTAGGGTATTATTTTTATTCTCACTGCTACACATTATTAACGACAAAAGTTCTTGAGAGGTGGCATTTTTTTTAAGTGAAGATTGATTTTAGCCAAGTGATGTCATTTTAGAATATAATGAAAAGGGCTGGGGATTTAGCTTAATGATGCTGCTGCCTGCCTGACAAGTACAAGGTCATGAGTTTGATCCCCAGGACTATTTAATAAAAAGAATATAATTAAAGAAAAATATAATATGACTTGAATTTTCCCTCCTGGCATTGAAAAAGTTACCTTTTTCCCTACAGAACCTAGGGTTAAACTTTCCTACTTGAAATGAAAGAATCTTTCCAAAAAAATACTAAAACTGATACGCTGAAAATATTCTGTTTAACTTACCTAAGAAAATAATTGACCCAGTCCTCAGCGTTTTTGTTGGAAAAAAAATTAAATTTAAAAAGAGTTTAAGTTGAAGGAGGGATCCCTTAATGAGTCAGACCTGTATGCAAGTAAAGGCTGTTGACTATAAGGTTACAGTAACAGGTTAAGATTGGGGAGCGGGTATTTCCAGCTACTTTATTTATCTGAATAGTAAAGATCTCAAAGCCAGACACGCCTACTAAGCCTGGATCTTGCCACTAACTAATATCAGCTCCTTCTGCCTCTGCAGTTCATGAAATCTTGCATTTCACTGTCTAGTTTTTTATTCGTTCTCTATCTCTTGACTCTCCAGAATGACTTCGATAAGGTTATACTCAGAGGTAAGTTACTATAACACCTGTGTGCGGTGCAGATGGGTTCCGTGGTACTAACAGATATACTTCCAATAATCTGTGGGAGGTAGTCTAACCCTCCCACCCCCATTGAAGGAAGGAATATGCCGCACTGTGAAGGAAGAAGCAACTCAAAGAAGTTGTGGCACATAAAGGCTGTGAGACAGTATTCTCACAGGAACTTGAGTACGTGTCCTAAAATGACTACAAGAAGAGGATAGTTAACTTTGTATTCCTCAAAATAATTTGGTTCAGTCCAGCCCTGCCCATAGATTGGCAGGTACACCATGACAGTCCACTGGAGATCACATAAGTAGTGCTAAAAATGAGACTTGCGAAAGTGGATTCAGAAGTTTTTTTCCTTTTGAATTATTCAGATGTCACCAATGTAAATATTTTTGGAATAAAAGTACCCTTTGAAAGGGGGCCGGCTTCTATGTAACCATGTGTTTTTACCTGTCACTTCTGCAGTGGAAGGAAGCACAGGCAGCGGGTGGGCTTCCTTCGCTGGAGTCATGGGACCAACTGGTTTGGACTTGACTCTTTTAGCAGGGGGATGCTTTTGAGCAAGAAAGAAACCAGTGTTTTATACTCTGGCTTGTTCTAAAGGGGGCTGTTACTCTGTTCCCAGAAATATGTCATAGAACACACAAAGTTTCTGAAGGGCCCAATCGTGTACCACACCCAGTTCATTGCTGGTGATGGTCTTGTCCACACTATAATATCTAGAGCATACAAGAGCTTTCTCAGTGACCTATACGATACAGAGCTGAGGATTTCCTCTAGCTGGTCCAGCCAAAGACTAGAGGAAGACAATAAAAGATCTTTGTCCCTTAGTTTGCCTCCTGGCTTAGAGGCACGGAGGGGACAGAAAACAAGACTATTATCACTGTTAGCCAGTTTTCTTTCATTTATTTATTCAACAAATTTTGAAGAGCATTTTGAATGCCACTGCCAATGTTAGTTTGATTATTTTAGAAGCATTATATTCTTCAGTTTCTAATGCAGAGTCTCTCTATTTTTAGCTTGTTCCTCTCATTCAAAAAAAACAACGGGCTCCAAAGCATCTGCTTCACCATCTACTTCGTCCACCTCTTCTCGTCCCAAAGCTTCAAAAGAGACAGTTGCTAGCAAAACAGGGACAGTGGGGACCACAAAAGGCAAGAAAAAGCCTGGCAAGCAACCAACTGCTTCTCAACTGTCCATGGACTCTGTGAGCACCAGTGTGTCTGATCTCAAAGGAGCTGGAGGGGAGAATCTCCCACCTGAGCGGACTGCGCCCAGGGCTGAGGAGCAGAGCTCGGGCAGAGCCAGGCCCACCATCCCTCCAAGCCCTGCGGCTGCCCCGCCTTCGCCCCCCGCCCCTGCTCTGCCCCTTGAGGATCAGTGCGTTATCACCCTGGACACTCCTGTGGTGCTGGTCAGCAGCGGAACAGACCTGCCTGTCTCTGCCTTAGACCCCAGTCCATTCCTCTGGACCGAAGAGCCAACCCACAGAACCGCTGTCCACTCAGGCGCTGGCTTAAGTGTTAGCAGAGAAAATGCCAAATGGTGAGTCGGGGCACAGAGCCATGGTCCCATCTGAGCTCTAGAGCTCGAGCAAGTGTTCAGTTAGAATGAAGGAGCCGGGTTTGCACCTTAAAAGCGCAGTTGGCACACGTACTGAAGGCCACCACTGGCTTGGTTAGTGCTTCCCTCAGAATGGCATGGGGGCTGTGGAGGAAATCAGCCCTCAGTGCTGAGGAGTGCTGTGCGGATCCATTTTCCAGGGACACTGAGACCCAGTGTCCGCACAGCTTAGCAGTCTTTCCTGACTGGTAGACAGTTCGCTTCTCTTCCCTTTGAGAGCTTATTTGAATCCCACTCGGGCTTGCTTGCTCACCTTCTCCTGCCTACCCGCATTTCACCGTGTTACTTTTATGCCCCAAGTTATAGAAGACTTTCAGGAAAAAATTTTAATTTTTAAATTTCGTGCTCCCTTAATTTTCCACCACCTTGAATGTCATCTCCTCTGTGAAGCCTTCTAGTGCTCCTGGACAGAATTAACTATTACATTAGTTAGTACTCAGCAAACCTCTTTTCTCCGATGTGTAGACAGAACTAAGCAGTGTGTCTCTTCTAGCTCTGTGTCCCAGCAGCCAAGTTAGTGTCCAGGAAGCTGTAGGCACTCACTGGATGTGCCCTGCACTTTGAATAAAAACGAAACAGCAATCAAAGAGGTTGTAGGGAAAGTCGGACTGTTCCAGTGTGGTGCAAGCAGGACGGAAGATGACCTGAAACTAGATTTTTCATGAGGAGGTAATAACAAAAGATAGAAGGTCATGTCAGGTAGTCTCCATTTTGGTGAAGAATGTATTGAAGCAGAGTTTCCCCAAGAACCTGATGTTCATGTAGACCAGTGGCCCCACCATCTTCTGCTTGCTCATTCCAAATACCCAGAGTTCATCTTTTAATCATCATTCTCCTTTATTCCCTGTTAATCACTCACCAGGTCCTGTAAATATTCTACTCAAAGGCAGGTGCATGGGCCTGTTCCACAAAGATGCAGGACGGGCCCTTAGAATATGGAAGAATTCTGACCAGAAAATGCTATAAAGTCTTAAGTCTAGCTTGCTTCCTCTTTATTCTGATACTAAAACCTATGTTCAGTCTTTAGTGTTTTAATAGGCTCTTTTTCAAAATTTTTGTCATGTTAGAATTTTCCCAAAAGTCAGTGTAACTTCAGTGCTTTACTAGAAGAAATCATAGAGATTTTCTTCTCTGTATATTCTTTAGAATTAAAAATTTAAATTATAATTTATTCTACTGAGGTGGTTAGTGAATTAACAAAGTTAGAGTTAGTCTTTCAAATTTTCTTCCAAATTTTTTCTTCCTTTTCAAGTGAATATTTGAATTAGAATTTTTGGCGTAGTTCCTTGCTTTACTTAGAACTCTCCATGAGCTATATTTAGTCACCTAATGTGTGAAAATCCTGTCACTTTATGAAAAATCTTCTTGTTTGAAATACAAATACTAAAACTTTAAAGAGAGCAAGTGACTGTATAAAAATATCCCGCTCCATTCCCATATTACAGGGTGCTCACAACTCGAAAGGATCTGTTTGTTGGCCCCTTCATGAACAACACATATAGCGTGAGGCTGACTCATCCATGTTGAGGCCACTCTGAGGGTGACTTGTCAAGTCCACTTCATAAGTGTTTACGACATGCCCTGTATTCAGTCTGGATAAAGAATGAGAACAGAAACCTGAGTGGACTCATACAAACTGGAGTATATTTAACATTATGTACACATAGCATTAATAAAATGCACAATAAGTATAAGAGAGAACCCACCATGTGGTACGTAGACTGAGTCTGCAGCCTGGAGGAGCTGCCTTGGCTGGGCCACTCACCAGCATCTGCACCGGGCTGGGAGCTGTGGAGCAGCTTCTCACAGGGCAGGACGCCTACAGGCTGTCCGAGCATGCTGAGCGCTTTGTGGACTGGACAGTGTTAAAAAAATACAAACGGTGAGGTTAAAATCAGTCACTATCAGAAGAAGTATGTGAACAATGACACAAACAAATGAAAAGCCTCTACTCTGAGGTATCTTTTGTTCTACTGTTTCGGAAGTTGTTATTGATGAGTGTTGTGTGTCATACATATGCGTAGGTGGTCACCTGACATGACAGTGTTTTCAAACAAGTGTTTTCAAACATGGTTTCCTTGGGCAAGCAAGTGAAAATCCAAATTGTGGAAAGTTTTCCTATAAAAATGAGTCTTCTCCTTAAGAAGAGACTTCCCCCTTAATCATTTCTCAAAATATTACACATAGAATTGCACCATATGAATCTGAAATTTCCATGCTACATATATAAGCAAAAGAATTGAAAGGGTGAGTTGAATTAATGTTCCAGTGTTCATAGCATTATTTTTAAAAGCTAACAGGTGGAAACCATCCAAATACCCATGACTGATGAATACATAAGCAAACCATAGTACATAAATACCTGGGGATGTCACTCAGCCTTATAAAGGAAGGAAACGCCAACAGACGCTGTGACATGAATGAGCCTTAGTGGCATTTGTGCTAAATAAAACAATTCAAACACAGAGGCACAAACATTACATGATTTAACTTATATGAGTTCCCTGAATTAGCTTCACAGAGGCAAAAAGTAGAATGGTGGCTACCAAGGGCTGGCGGTGAAGAGCATGGGGAATTTTTGTTGGATGGCGACAGAGTTATGACTTGGGAAGACAAAACAGCTGAATTTTGGGGGTTTTTTTGAGAAAGTTTGTTATGCAGTCCAGACTGACCTTGAACACAGTAGGTGGCCAAGGCTACACTCAGACTCACAGGCATCCTCCTGCCTCAGCCTCCACAGTGCTGGCACTGTAGGCTGGCACCATCTGCCTGACGTGAAAGACTTTGATGTCAAGAGTATTTTGTTCTAGTCTTTGGAAGTTTATAAGCTTTGTATGTTAAAGTTACTCCTTTTTACCAAGATCCTTACCTAAGTAAATAATAAAAAATTGTCTTGTCCTTGTACATCACCTTCCTTCTGGAGAGTTTATTAACTTTTACACATTACACTTCATGTTAGTACTGTCATCCAGCACAGAAGGGATGAATGGTGTTGGGAGGAAAGTGAGGTTCCTGTGTATGTTAACGACAGATGATGTCCTCCTCTATAACCTGCCCCACTCACTGAGGACCTTGTGGACATGGCAAACTAGAGAGGGCCGCTCAGGAGGCAGTAAGCTAACAACTCCTATAGCATGGTCCTCAGGGCTTCTGGAACACAGGCTGGTTAAGGAGCACAGACGAAGGCTCAGGAGAGATTTCGGAAGGAGCTGAGGCTTTAACAGAGACTCGAAGGTCAAACAGGAAGTACAGACAGATTCAGATATCCAGGAGCTTTTCACTTCACCCCTGCCTCTATGAACAAATAAATTTGCAAAACAGTTTTTTCATCTTCCTTTACTATATATATTAGACACCACCTAGTGTGGCCTTTCCATTTTACAGAAGAATGTAAAACCTTACAGTGAAGTCACACAGCACAGCCTCACCCTGTCAGGGTGTGAACTGTCCTCCATTTGGTTTCTTCTTTACCAGCCTGAAGCAGCCACTGAGTCCCTCTCAAGGCGTTGATGTTCCCAAGGGTCGCTATGAGGCTTACATCTGTCTACCCCGTATCTTTTCATTCCTAACAGTTTAACAACCAAAGACGAGCTAGAGAAAGCAGCTCCTCAGCTGCTAACCCCAGGGCTGATGGGAGAATCTTCAGAGTCCCTCAGCGCCCCGGAAGATGAAGGAACCAGGGAGTACCAGGCTAACGACTCTGACTCCGATGGGCCCATCTTATACACGGATGACGACGAGGAAGAGGATGAGGATGAGGAAGGTGGTGGAGAAAGTAAGACCCTCTCGGGAAGTAGGGTGGCGGGCAGAAGTGGCTGCATGTTATAAAAGCAAGACCCTTGTCAGCAAGCTGATGTTTTCTTCCCCTCGTCTTTCTTTCTCAAGTGAGAAGTGTGACTGTCCTGAAGTTGAGACGGAGAGGACAGGCCTTCCTGAAGATGAGGCCGCAGGGGTGGGTGGTCAGGCCTTCGTGGAGGAAGTAGATGTGCAGATTTGTGTCTCACGGAGAATGAAAGCTTCTGAGGAGGGAGGCCTCTACGGAGGATCAGAGGTGGTCCTGCCACCGCGGGGCTGTTCTTGGGGAAAGGGCATCAAGCCTGAGCCCTGACGGCTCAAGCAGTGTTAGAGAACTGCAATCACATTTTCACCACAGCGTAAAGCGAGGAGAAAGGAGTACTGGGAATGGAAAATGACTTTTTGTTTTTTTAATTTTTAAGTTTTAAAATTTTTATTGCTACAGATTTGCAGTGCATAATGATTGCATCCACTGTGGAGAACTGGTACATGTACATAACACATCCCAGTCATTTTTCCCCTTCACTTCTCTCTTTTCTTTTCTCAACATCACATTCGACTAGTCATCTTGTTGGTTATTATAAAGTTAATTATCAGACACACAGACTAACAGGCCCCAAAACAAAACACACAATATAATTACACTAGATTAAGGTACACTTTTAGATACATTATCTGTGCTGGAAAATAATAACTTTTTGTCTCTTTTTTCCTTCTTGTCTGTCTTTTAGTTTGCCCTTCATTCATACTTGGAGTTTCTCAAACTATGTAATATTAAGCTTGTGTGTCTGATTTACTTGACATTTATTTATGGTCCTAAGACACATCCATTTTCCTACAAATGACTCAAGTTTATCCTTTATAGTAGAGTAGTGACCTTTTGTGTATAAATGCTGTACCATTTTTTTAACTAGAATTTTTTTCCAAGATTCTCTGTGATGAGTTGCCCTGCCGTAAACATGGATATGCACATCCCACTGTGCTACGATGTCTTCAACTCTCTGGGGAGGATTCCTGGAAGTTTTAGTTTTTTGAGGAACTTCCCTACTGGTTCCCACGGTGCCTTACCCTCTTCCACTCCCGCCAGCAGTAAGAACGCGTCCATTTCTCCTCCAGTCTCCAGTATTTCCGCAGTTGTTATTGGTAGATCTGTTTGATGATAGGCATGCTTTTTGGAGTGAGCAGGAGTTCCAGTTGACAAGTACCTTTTTAGCATTAAAAACAATCACTCATCCTTAAAAGGTAGGACAGTGTGACTTCTAGGAAGGAATGGTGCTGAGGTGGGGCAGAGTGCACCACTCCTGTGGAACGGAGAGAATTAGAACTTGCTGTCATGCTGTCAAACTGGGAGCATAATGACTTGGGAGGGATTTAAACATTGTGCAGAGTTATTACTGGGTAATGATGAAACAGAAATTTATCACATTCCCTCTAACTTGCACAGTCAAAATAAATAAATGATTATCATTTGTTTTACAATTTTTTTTTTTTTTGTGGAGCTTCATGCATGCTAGGAAAGTGTGCTGCCACAGAGCTACATTCCTGCTGCAGGAGGAGATTTTAAAGATTATTGAGTAACTAGGGGTTAAACGCTAGTATAATTGGTAGACATTTTCCCTGCAAGATATCGAAGTAGAGGGAAAAAAAAGACGAGGATTAACTGTACAGTATAAGGAAAGGGAATGACTTTTTCAAACTTGAAAAAAGATAAAAAGAAAAGCTATTGTACAGATCACTAATGTCTGTGATCTCCTCTATCGGGAAAATGGGCTTCAGCTGTCTCTTTCCAAGTATTGAGGTGATACTTTAGAGTTTTCAATGTGGTGTTCCAGTGTTTCTCAGAGCAGTTCAAAAATCGTTCTTTTTTTCAAACTGAACTACATCCAACTCAGAGTCTTTGTTTGCTTAGGTTAGTTAAGATTCCCCTCTTGCATGTGGATGAAGGATGTTGCCTGTGTCCTGTTTAAAATCCACGGCAGGAGGAACTGGAGCGCCACCGGCTAACAGCTGCTTCATCCGTACTTCTGTGTTTTTTAATCCTCAGGTGCTTTGGCAAGTAAGATACGACGAAGAGATACTCTGGCGATCAAACTCGGCAACCGGCCATCTAAGAAAGAGCTGGAGGACAAAAATATCCTGCAGCGGACATCTGAAGAAGAGAGGCAGGAAATCCGCCAACAGATTGGAACCAAGCTGGTCAGGTGAGTGCTGGCACTTCCGCTTCATGCTTGTCTTTCTGCCCACATTTCCTTCCCAGCTGGGATCATTGTAAAGTCCTTGTGCACTTGGCTCTCCAGGACTTTAAAAGCTGGCCTTGGGTGGTGGAGCACTCAGAAAACCTGCCCTTGGCTCAGCTACTTGGTATCTTGCAGGTCTCCCAAACCTGCCTCATGACAGATATGGATAAAAAGACCCAGTTTGGCTCTTTTTGGCTTTTCTGGCCTATATGGTCTCTGGTGCAGCTACTTAACTGTGCTGTTTCGGGAATATGAAAGTGACATAAATAAGGTAGAAACAGATGGAGATGGCTAAAAGTGGTTCCGATAGAATTTCATTGACTAAAAAGGTGGTACACAGGTTTTGGCCCACAGACTATAAGTTTGCCCAACCCACAGCCTAATCCTGCGAATGCCCTGAGCATCTGCCCTGTGGACTGAGCCTTGATTCCCTGGCTTCATCCAAGTCGGGCAGCCACAGCCCCTTGCCGAGCCTTCCACTTTTAACTTCAAGCGAATGGATTATCCGATGTCTCCTCCTATTGTGTAGGACTCTGCTTCTGCCATGTGTGACTTCAGAGGTCCATTTAATGGGCAGTTGGACAGAAGTGAGCACTCCAGACAAGCTCATTTTTGATAGTCAGGTTAGGTACATTCTGCCAACTTCACACACTCTGTGGGTGCACTGGGCTCACAACGGGAGAGGGAAACAGTCTGGATTCCAAAAGCAGGGTTTGGAGGGGTTGTTCTTGCCTGGAAGCCGAAGGCTTGTATGACTAGGACATCCCTGGACAGTGGGCACAAGACTTCTGGCGGCCGTGGGCTGTTCCTCCACAGGAGAAGCCCCAGGAACCTTCCTGTCAGAGACAGCAGATGTCTGAGGGGAAGCTTAGAAGAAGCCCAGGGGTCCCCTGCTCTGAGACTCCCCCAGGACTCGGGGAGAAACTTCATGGAATTTACCACTGGGCTCTGTCTGTCACTTCAGTTCTCAACTTTACAGTTTCCAACTTCAAAAACGAGCCATTGTGGTAGAAAGAACCAAGGTGACTAAGACTCAAATTCAAAAGACCTGACAAGTCTAGCTTTTTATCCTGTCAAATAAAAATGACAGCTTGTCCAAGGCCCAGGGATGTTAAGGGAACTTCTGAAGGACATATCATTAGTTAGTATCAGAGCCAGGACTAGAATGTTCACTCCCACACTTTCTGCCCAGACTTCTTTCTTTTATGATCTCCTAATTTACACTGGTTATACCATGTAGGAGAAGTATGTGCTTCTGAGTATTTTGGTTATTTGTTTTATTGCTCTTTTTACATTTTTTTTCTGTGAATAAGAATTTAAATCATTGAATATTTGCCTATAAGAATAATGTAAATAAGATATATCCATTAAAAATAAAGAACATCATTATATTGTAGCATGGTAAGGGATAAGAAAGCAAAGTAGCATATAACCACCACACATGTCAGAGTGGCATTAAAGAAAACTTTGTTAAAGTCCTCAACAAATCAGAAGCACGGTGTTTTTATGCTAAATATTTTAGTCTATGGAGAAACACTAAATCATTTCTTATAGAAACAAATGAACAAAGAAAGATTCTCCATTCCTCTTATACTAAAAATCTAGTCAGAAATGCTTTCAGTAAAAACAGGAATAAATTATAGGCAAGAAATACTAATATTGTATTTAGTTATGTACCTAGAACACTTTGACACTAATCAAAAATTGCTACATAATAATTTCAGCAGGTTCACAGATGCAAGATTGATCTATAAAGATCAATGTATTTGTGTTATCACTGACACATAGCAAGAGCTTACAGTGCGGTGTTGCGTTCACACCAGAAGCAGCACCTATATTTTAAACACTCAACTATTCACTTAATGTAAGTGCCACAAAATCCATTTCCAGATGGAAATGATGGAAGAAATGAAGAAGTGGAGATAGACAAGAAGTAAATGTCTCTATCGCTGAGAAAGATCCAACCAGGTTTATCAGATGCATGCATGGCGTGAGGGGTGCAGGAGCAGGGAAATGTAGATAGTAGGTGTGCAGCAGAGAAGCAGAGTAACAAGGAAGAAACCATGCAGAAATCAGTGGCATCTCTTCCAGCACGGTCAAAGGAAAATCACCAGAGACAGGACGAGGTGGCTTTTGCGGCGGATGTGGAAGACGTTTGGGACTGTGGTACCATGAATGAGAACTTCAGCGAGAGGTGGCCATTGAGAATTGGGTGCGTGGGCCGGGACGCAGCTCAGTGGTAGAGCACGTGCCTGGATTTGAGAGCACTGGCAACAAAGTCCTGATGTGGGCTTAACCAGGACTGGCAAAAATCCTGGCAGAAATACAGTATCTAAAAAAGGCAAAAGAAAGCCCTTGTTCCACCCTGCCTGGGAAAGACAACCCTCCCAGGAGCTCATGGGGCAAATGAGATGGTACAGAACAGTCCTTTAGTGCCTGCACTACAGCAGGCATTTGATAAAATTAAGTATTTCCCACTATTGATTTAAATTGTGACACATCTTTTAATTAGTAAAGCTGAAGGGACCAAAGAAACTACTTTTTCTCAGCCTCCATCTCATATCTGAATTGTAAGTGAACTCTGTATCTTGTTAAGTAACTACAAACTGACAGACTGTTCCAGGGTAGTATAACCTCAGAGCAATGGGTCCTCAGTGTGCTCTGTAAGCTCCTTATGTGCTGGGTCCACTACGTGCTCTGTGAGCCTCCCGTGTGCTGATAAGGTGCTGTGTGAGTTCCAGAGGGACAACAAGCATTCCACACTGATAAGCTGCGGCCATCAGGTAGGAGAACTGTGCAAGACAGAAAGAGTATACCTCCTGTCCCTCTTTTGCCAATAAACAGCTGAAAAATATGCTGGTTCAAATTGTTAGCTAATTGCTGCAAAGAGTGAGCTACCCCTCCCGTATGTAACCCAAGTGTCTTTAAAACTGCTTGAGACTGCTCTTCAGGGTCTTCAGTCTAGTATTGGTAGATCCTCAGCATGCTGTGCTAATGAAGTGCTCTTGTTTTTTACATACATGATTGGTGGTCTTCTTGGGGAAGCAAGATTCAGGCACTACAAAACACATCTTAAAGTTAAACCCAGCGTGGGCAAGTTTCTGAGAAAAGGAGACACATACATTGACTGTCCTTGCTCAGTATTTCTGAAGAGAAATTTAACAATCATACAAGAGCCACAAAGCAGTCTTTTTTCTTTGCATGTTAACTCCATTTGAGGGGGTTATATAAGGAGGAAATAATTCCAAAAGGTATTTTACAACTTTTTTTACAGAACTGTTTATTAAGACAGATTAAACCAAGTGATAAAAATGGGATTGATGAACAGCACTGTAAAAAATTGATACCATGGGTTTTCTAACTGTTTCATCAAGAGTTTCCAGAGGTCCTCTGGATACCAGAGAAATGTAGATGTTTACTGGGAGTGGGTGGGTGGGTAATTCTCTGTCCCAAGTCTAACTACCCAGTCAAGACAGCATCTGTCTTCTGTGAATTAGGATTCCACTGCCACCCCTAAAATTTGATAATATAGAGTCAGACTATATGTATAAAAATTTTAGGGTTAATATTATGTAAATTTTATGTAATTGTTTTAGCACAGCTAATATCTGTCATTCACAGATAATTTATCCACACTTCCTCTTTTAGGAAAGAAATATCTAAAAGTCAAAGGTTACAGATAGGGATCCTGGCTGTAGCATTCACTAGTGTTTTATCGTAGGAAAGTTAAGTAATTTCTCTTTTCCTTATCTACTAAATAGGAACTAGCTGCAACTTTGCTGAATAGTTTTGTAAGTGAAGCACCTGCCATAGTCTCTGGGACTTTAAAAGTATAAACAAAGTAGCTCTGAGATCTTTGTAGTTACCTAAAATGCCTAAGTCCTTTGGTACAAATAGTCTCGTACAGCCATTGCATATGGGCAAAGTAACAGGGGACTGGACTTCTTTCTACAAGGAGGGTCAAACGCCTATGTTCATGGTACTATTTTAGTCATTTGTAAGATTTCAAATGAGGGGGC
>PVIR01003591.1:0-87004 GCA_004026965.1 Petromus typicus
AAATTCCAGGAAGGTCAAGGGATTAGGAAACTACAGTAAATAAAAGGAGCCATTTACTGGTACTAAATTGGAGTGTGATTTATAAATATTAACTTGTAAGTTAATAAATATTAACTTGAATCATTAGATACATACATTGGCGTCACGGGATAACCCCCTCTGTCCCCTTCTAGAAGAGGATCCTCCTCCCAGTCACGTTAGCTGAATGAATTTCATAAAATGTCACCATCTGTTTTTTCCGTTTAACAAATGCAAACTATTTCCATTCTTAACCAGACATGGATTAGACAGTGTTATATCCTCTGGAGACCTTAGTTGGGTCCAATACCCAACCAGGTGCTCAAGTAGAGAAATTTCTCTCTAGTGGAATAAGACACATTTTTTATGGTTTAAATGATCTTTTTCCGAGCCACGCAGACACACCAAGTCGAAACCTGTTCATAATTATTACATCTACTGCACACTAAACAACCATCCAAAACGAGTAAGGTGCAAACACCTTGCAACTTCAGATCCATGCAATCTCCTACGCAGATACCACGCCTGCCTCAGCCCATGGCTAACACAGGCTCGTCGGAGGCCGCAGGGTTGGCCACACCGCTCTCCTGGAGGGCCCACGGCCTGCCAGGGTCTGTAGAGCCACCCGGAAACTTCCCAGTGAGGACCCTGGAGACAACAAGCCATGCCTGTCGCTTCAGGTTCTCGGTCGTTGGAAACACGGCCGAGGAAAGGGGTGCCCGGACATGCGGTTTGGGGCGTCAGTCTGTCGTAGGTGCTGACCTGTTGGGTTCGTGGGGATATCCAGGAGGGTCTTCAACAGCTTCATATCTTTAATGTTGTGGATATAGATGGACTCTTCCAGGCAGACCAGCAGCCTCTGCAATCACAAGGACTCATCAGTCTCCCGTGTGGACTCCGGACAAGGGACCCACCAAAGCCAAACTGCTCATCTTCCCCTGAGTCCTAACTGGATGTGACGATGTCTTTGGAGGGCTGTGTTTATCTCTGGACCAGCGCATATGCAGCGCTCTCCACTGAATGGAAACTCAGGAGATCTGTGGGGATTCTGTGTTGAAATGAGACTTATCATCTCTGTCTCTTGTCTCTGTCTTTCCCTTTCTCCTCCCTTCCCTCGGCTACATCCCTCTCTTAGAACAGGATCCTATTATTTTTTTAATTTACGATCATTCGGGGTCACCTCTTTGGTTCTGATTTCTGCCACACAAGCTGCTGCTGACAAAGGTCTCCCTCGGACAGATGTCGCAGGCTGTGCAACGCCACATCTCTGCTTTTAGCCCTCTCCAGATACAAGCTGACTCACCTCCATCCACACTTTCAAAGTGATCTGGGGCAATGGCACTTGAAGACTCTCAAGAGTTTGCATTTTCAGATTAGGAATAGCCAGCAAAGTCTGTGCACAAACTCCCAAATCGGAAAACCCCTGAAATCTAATGTCTCCTGCGCCGAGCATTTTCGATAAGGGATCATTAGTCTGTAGTCACCAGCTTCCTCTGGTTCCGAAGTCTCCTCCAGATCCATTACTGTGTCATCTTCCACAGCCTCACGTAGAGGCCGTGAAAGTCAAAGGGCCCTGACCCCAACCAGCTCCTCTTTCAGGCGCCCTCCCGGCTCCCCCGGGTGCCATCAGATCCTGCCCTTCCTTCTTCTCTGAGAGCCTGCCAGGCGCAGTCTCCTGCCAGGTGCTCTGTGTTTTCAGGATGGGAAGGCAGAGCCCAGCCCCAGCCTGAGCCCGGGGCAGGCGCTGGACAGAAGGTGCTGGGCAGGCCATGCCGGCCGGACCCCCCACCACGTCCGGGGCAGCCGCATGCAGCCTGCTGTGCCTGGCGGGGCCTTCGGGCTCGGGCTTCTCAGATGTGGACGAGCACTTGCAGCACCCAGGAGCCAAGCTCTGGACTCCTCCGGAGAATCAGCTCGGGGCTCTCAACCAGCACCCCAGGCGATTAGCACAGACAGGCTGGGTACCCAGTGCTCTGGGGCCAGATCCTCGGGAGCGCTGGAACACCACTTACAGAGAAGTACCCGGGAGTGTCATGGGAAGGTGACAAGCTCTCCCCTGGTGGTTTACTGCTACTAAAACCCCTTGTAGATCAGAAAATGGAGACCATAAACCTCAACTAGGTAGAGAAATAAAGTTCAAATGCCTCTTTCTATTTTATTTAAGGCTCTGTGCCATGGGTCTGAGGCTGGGTGCTTAGAGGTTCATACAAAGTCCTCAGAGAGCTTCATGGCTGATGGCAGATATTAGTTTCTCTATGAAATGCATATTCTCCAATTTACCTGATCACTATGACTTTCATGGTTTGGACAATTTTCTTCTACACCTTTTTCTGCTCTGAGCTTTCTGGATCCTTCCGCTTCCTCTTCCTACACTGAACCCGATTCCCCCAACAGTAGGCCCCCTGTGAGCCCCTAGGCATAGCTGGTCTGATCTATAGTACTTCCCATCCACTCTGGTAGTGCCATCTGCTCTGGGGTCCCACTGGGCCGAATTTCCAGTCAGCTCCACAAACTGGCAGCAGACAAGAGTTAAAGGGGAAGAAGAAAGAAAAAACTCTGAATGGGAAGAGGGTGCCTCAGCACGGTCCATATGAGCATGCTGCTAGAATAAGCAAAGCCCGGTGACTGCCTGCTGCTGTCTGTCTGTCTGTCTGTCTGCCTGCCTGCCTGCAGTACCTGGGACTGAACCACCGCCCTCACACTGAACTGCTTCTCCAACCCTTTTTAAATTTTGAGATAAGGGGTCTTGCTAAGCTGTCCATGCAAGGCCCAGCTTCCACCATCCTGCCTCAGCCTCCCAGCTGCTGGGATTAGAGGTGTGCACCGACATGCCCCTCAGTAACTATTTTCTTAATTGATCTGCAGCGGAACCACAGCCTTGCCCTCAACTCAGCCCATTCTTTGCTGAGTTTTATAAGTAGTATTCCTTTGCAGCAATTTAGAAAATGTATCACGTCTGCTGCCGAGCACTATAGATTTAGTCTCAAGGGCATCAGTTCAACCAAAGTGTAGTTGGACAATCAGAAGCAAAGGCCGGAGAGCTGTACAATTTTTATATATTTTAAATGCATCTGGTTCACTGTATTTATCCCACACGATATACTTTGTAATTAAATACAGGAGGCATAACATCGAATAAAAATGAAACATATCATGATTCTTAAAAATTTTTCCCTTCTGTATCTCTAGCAGAAAACAAAGATTTCTGCTTCCTTATAATTCCTTTTACAAATCTGTAATTTATCCCATTTTAAGAAGGAACCTTAGTCCCGAGCATGGTGACACAGCACGCTGGTCACTGCAGAGAGGACAGGCGTTCTTATCCCTCCCATTTCCCCTGGTGGCCCTGCAGCCCTGGAACCCCAGCCGTCATGGAGGGGCCACTAAACCTCAACCAGAAACTTTTCAGAAGAGCAAACCCCAAACACTTTTCAGAGCAGCCACACGTCATTTTTTTAGACAAAGCGTTGCTGAAGAGAGCGCCTTTAGATCCGGCTTCCCATCAGGCTGGGAGGCCATCGCTGAGCGGAGCCCAGGGCCCGGCGCTGTCCAATGGCGGGGCCTGAGGACGGCAGGTTCATGAACATCCCAGCGAGTGGTGGTGCTGATGCTTTACAGGCTCACACACTGGGAGAGCCACGCCCTGCCTCTCTTGCTGATGAAATTAGCAGACAGGAACAGAGAAAGCATACTAGTGAACACGACAGACATCACCCCAATTAGAGGTCTTTAAAGAACACTGGACTAAGAAGTTCTCCAACAAAACTTAACGGGCCACTAATGGATTTCAGAGAAAGGACTGGAGTCAACAACTCTGCCTGCAGGCCATCACGTATGACACTCAAATCGCCTTCCCCTTTTCAACAAGAACCTCTTCCTCAGGCCCGCCACTACTCATGAGATGCCCCATGTTTTGTTTTCCAGGCCTTCTTTCTATCACCCCATTTTCTACCAATCTAAACAGCTGGTTGCCTCAAAGCAACAATCTCTTCCTTCTTTGAAATTTAAGAAAGCACTTTAGTTGTTTCACTTTTTAAAAAAAATAGTACTTCATAGCTTAGGTACAAAGGGAAAAAAAAAACCCATCACTGGTGAATGCAGCCACTTCTATTTTCTCGGGGATACTTAACAGAGCGCTGGACACAAAAGGTCTCTTTCTTTATGTGTAGAATAGTCAGTCAGGCCACAGACTGTCCTGAGCACTTTTCCACCAAGTCTCGAAGTACCGAGACAATTGCCACAGACGGTGCCCTCTGAGGAAGTAAAATTCAGAAACTGCAGAGGGCATCTGCGGGTACCCCGGATGTCTATTCTTAAAGATGATACGTCACATAGATTGCATAGAAAAGGGAAAACGGAAGCATGGGACCACGCAGCTGACCTGCTGGGAGAGCCCATGGACGTGGCAGGAGGACAGTTTTCCAGCGCACCTTCAGACCTAACCAAGGACCACATTCCCCCCTCAGCACCCTCACGTGCAAGGACGGAGCCACCGGCTGCAGTGGACGCCACCGTGCGGCTCGGATCAGAAGACTCTTCCGGTTTCACGTGCAGGGTGGGTCTGTAACATACACCAGCCTCTGCTGGGCTGGGCTGAACCACTGCTGGGATCACTGCTACGGTGATCCTGCTGGGGCTCAAGGGACAGACCTGAGCCAGCACCTGGCCCTAACAGTACCCAGGCAGCACCCAGGGGCATGGAGTGCAGGGCTAACATTGGAGAAAAATGGGGGTTGAGGGACTGGGGGACATTCATTGTTAAGACATAAACAACACGGCGTGGATGCTTTCTGAAGTACGCCTGTGGTTCCGGATATTCGAGTTAAAGTCATTGTTAGCATTTGACGTTTGTTTAATTAAATCACTTCAGTACTACGGATTGAACCCAGTGCCTTCTACTGAGCTGCATCCCCGGCCCTTTCTTTTTTATTCGGAGACAAGAGTCTCCCTAAGTCACTAAGTTGTCCAAGTGGGCTCTAACTTGAGATTCTCCTGCCTCAGCTTCTCAGAGTGCTAGGATTACAGGTATTTGCCACCATACCTGGCTGACGCTTGCTTTAAAGATACTCGCCTTTTTTTTCTTCCCCTATGGCTCCAGTCAGCAGAAGCCATTAAACTTCGAGGGCTTTTGCTTCCTCACCTGCCGGTTCAGCTTTATGGACAAGATGTTGCTGGAGTAGCTGTAGTTGCAGATCTCTGTGCCCTTCTTGAAGTGATACACGTTCATCTGCCGCGGCTTCGTGTGACTGACCACCACCACGAGGCTACTGGAGAAGAGGCGTTCCACGATGTAGACATCGGGGATCTCGTCTGCAGGGGGAGCAGCAGCAGGGTCAGCGCTTGCTGAATAGGCAGACGGCTCACCCCATGGGGGAGCCTTGACCACCGACCAGGGCGGCCTCAGAGAGCTTCATGGTGGGATTACCCACAGGCCCAAGCTTCTGCTATTTGCCCTGTATAATA
The DNA here is from genome assembly GCA_004026965.1 of Petromus typicus. Classification (NCBI taxonomy): domain Eukaryota; kingdom Metazoa; phylum Chordata; class Mammalia; order Rodentia; family Petromuridae; genus Petromus; species Petromus typicus. Next base: position 5,482 of record PVIR01003591.1, read on the forward strand.
CATTCACAAGGTTTGGAGATCTGAATCTATCCTGGCCCTAAAGAGATTTCAAAGCTGTGATTATTGGATGGGAGCCACTGGTTTTGAGTTACTCTCATCCTGCTAGAGGGGTTCTACTCCGGGCAGGGGCCTTACAAGAGTAATATCTGAATTCCATCCGGCTCCTTCGTGCTCCTTGGCCTCCTCTGGTGTTCTTTTTCTGCTGCACACAATCTGCACATCACTGTTATGAGCAAGAAGGTACCTCTGTTTTGAGTGCTGTGTGGCCTGTGTCTATCTGAGACCATCTCGTCCTGTGCATGCCTTGCTGCGCTTGCTTGGGCGAGTCCCATGGGGAACGGCCTGGGGCAGACACAGCGCAAGGCAATCACGAAAATACTGTCATAAAAATACCATTTGACAAATAAAGTAAGAGCCCAAAACAATATTTATGAAACCACTTTCTGTCCAGAAAACTCAAAAGTTATTATTTTATTTTTTTACTATTATGTTGGAAGAAAGTGTTACCCTGAGAAAAGTCAGAGTCATATTTTTAAACTGGATTATTTTTAATTTTTGCTAGACATATATCAAGATTTTCACAACGGGCCATGTAAAGTGTTGCTAATAAAATACTTTCCTGACTGGCCAATATAGTGGCAAAATGAAATCATGAATGATCTTTTGATTTGACAATCAAAAAATGATGATTTGAGGGCCAGGGATTTAGTTCCACAGGTCTGGCATCTGCCTTGCGAATGCAAGGTTCCCAGTTTGATTGCTGGTAACCACATACAACAATGCTGGGTGTGGTGATTCATACCCACCAGCAATCAGAACCATATACCACAGTGCCGGGTGTGGTGGCTCACGCCTGTAATCCCAGCACTTGGGAGGCAGAGGCAGGAGGATTGCTGAGAGTTCAAGGCTTGCTTGGGCTACACAGTGAGCTCAGGGCCAGCCTGAAATGCAAAAGCGAGACTCTATCTCCAAAAAACCCAAAAAACAATAAAAGATGACTTTGTACCTAAGTATATGGCAAAGTATCAATAATGTGGTTTCAGACAAACGATTTCTTAACATAACAAAGGAAATGTTCCCTAAATTATTGCCAGATTTTAATAAGAACGTCATTGTGGTTTTTAAACAGAGACAATGATTTATATTGAAACCTTTATATTTATATTGAAATCTGAAAAATACTGACTCCCTAATTTTTCGTGGTGGAGGGAAGTAAAATCAGAAAGCTGAAGACGAAAGATCAGAGAAAGGAGTTGGTGTCTCTGAGATCTCGTGCATGCAGGTGGGCACACATAGGGGTGCACGCACACACGAGCATGCACACGCACACGCGCGCACGCACTTACTATTCCCATGGACTTGGTCCAGTTGCTCCACAGAACTCAAAGAAAACAGCTTGTAACCAGCTTTGGTTCCAATTGCTAGGGACCTGTGGAAGATAAGGACACCAGGAGAATCACAACAGGTACTGTATTCTAACCATAGATGTCTAAAAATAGATACCTCTATCCGCTAGACTCGAAAGTAAACAATCCCCAGGAGCTTAGATTCCTGATAATTTCTGAAATGGTGGAAGCAAGCCTTGGCCATTACAGTAAAGAGAAACCACAACCAAGAAAGGAGAAGGACAGAAATCGCACGGGCTGAGGAATTAACCGAGACGTCAGACCTACCGGAGATCATGTTTTCTCACCTGGGCGGGAATAGAAAAATGGAATCTTTACGCATATTTATAATAGCTCCATCTACACCATTAGGTGTTTGAGGAGCACTTTACCTAGAGGAAAATTATTTTTTCTTTTAATGATTTTTTGGTTTTGATTTTTTAAAAAAGGAAAACATGTACATTCATAGTAGGCACAGTAGGTAATTTGTGGGAAAAAACGTAAAGGATGTTTCCTTTGATTTGTTTCCCAGAAAGAATCACAGATAGTTTACATAGTTTACAGACTCACTTTGGAAATTTAATTGGTTTCTTTTCAATTTAATTGGTTTCTCTCTTTGGCACACGATTATTTCAAGCAACACATAAAACACAAGCGGAGTGTTTACTTGGGCCCAAGTGGGCTACGGAGCAAAACAAACCAACCCACTTCTCTTAGTTTTCCTCTTTTCACAGAGGTAGAATATGAACCCGCTTTTCCTTGGCCCTGTGAGGACAACCACACGTGTCAGCTTTATTTAGTGCTGGGAATCCCCACCCAGCTCTGTCTGGCCTTTTACTCTCAGCACCCAAGTCATGGCCAAGACCTCACAGGAACCCCCCGGTAAGCAGTCTGCCTCTGAACACCTCCACCCTGGAAAATGGGACGATGCCAGGGGCAAAATGGACCTTCCAATGACCTCTCAGCTTCCTCACTTAGGGCAAATATATGCCAAGGTGAGCTTCATTCCTCCCAGGGAAGCAGAGACTAAAATAAGCAACTTACAAGCCTGGGTGTTAAGGCTCTGGTTTCACAAACCTAAAAGGAGATGACCACATGATTTTTCCTTAGAATTTTTTGTCGACCCTAATATTTGTTCTTTCCTGGGACAGGAAGCTATAGTCAACTGGTTTGCCTCTCAGCCCTCCAACCTGCTGAAAGGTTAGACCAGAGGAGAGAGATCTGCACAGGAGGAGTAGTGCAGTTAGAACTAGGGTTTGGGATCCAGAATCCCACACAAACGGCAATCGAATAAGCCAGGAGCATCTCTGAACTTTAAATTATATTCTGCAGTGATTACTGCCTTAAATTGTTTTGACATAAGCTTTTTCACATATACAGACACATTTAATTGCAAACAGCTTTGTAAAGCTAGGGCAGAAGCTTTTTGCTTTGTTTTCTATTGGGTGGTTTTTTTTTTTCCCCTTGAGACAGGAGTTATGTTGCCCAGACTGGTTTCAGATTTGTGGGTTCAAGTGCTTCTTCTACCTTGGCCCCCAGCCACAGGGACTGGCTCAGGAGGGATACATGTATGGACAGAGTAATCACTTTTACATTCTGAGCAACCTTTCAAAAGGACACAAAAGATTCTGAATCAAGGAATTCAGATTTACACCTTTGTAACCATAAGACTTTTCTGTAGAAACAAAATTTTTATGGCTCAGGGTAATGGCATTTGGGACAAATACATATCATGAATCAAACTGTAAAATGTACTCACACTGTCTAGCATAGCACCAGGCACACAATATGAATACACAATCCTGTTAATTTAGTTCCTAAGCATAAAGTATAAATGTGGGATACTGTTAAATGATTAGTTCTCTTTACTTTCTCTAGAAATGAACACTGGGTCCCAAACCCAGCCTACATTTACAAAAAGACACCTCTAAAAGCATTCGAAAAGGGGCTTTGTTTGTTTTGAAATCCAATGTCATTCCCTCTGCCACTCAAAGCACCAAACTGTGACAAGAACTTTTATTTATAGGTGAGAGAGCTCCCAGCAGAGCCCTCATCCAAGAAAACAGAACTGACCTGAGGGACTCAGGAAAATAACTTTCAAAGCACCCTACAGATTTGGAAATAACTTTCTTACCCAATTGCTAGAGGAAGCTATTATTTTATAACTAGAGTGAAAAAAATCATTTTTGTTCCAAATCTAATAATATCCCAAGGTGGAATTTAGAATATCTGCTACTTATAAGCAAACTAATTCACCTCCTGAGACTGTGCTCAATTGGGAAGGAAAACAGCACTAAGGCATTTCAACAGAAGCATCCTCTTGCAAAATGTTTCTTACAAAACTGCCCAACTTTATCTGTGTTATCATGTGAGGTGCCACCTAAGGGCAGATGCTAAACACAGTTCAGGAGCCTGTAAGCAGCCTTAGGGGGAAAAAGGCACGGAAACTATCAAAGGGCAGTATGCATAACATTTTGTGAGTATTATATGTATATGAATATTGGGAAATGTTGTAATAGTTTTTATTGTGGGTTGTGGTTAAAACACACACACACACACACACACACACACACACGCACAAACGACCTGAAAGTCACTCGTATAGCCAAATTGTCGAGCTACTGGGTTACATGATTACCCAGTTGTTGTTTTTTTTCCTCAAACAAAGGCACATTGTTCAGCGTTTTTAAACAGAAACACGGAGGCAATGGAAACCCCGCTGCTTATGGTACACGATGGCCTTAATGACACCACCGAATGTTCAATATTAGCATAGCTCAGTGACAAGCAGTCCAGGCACAAGTCTGAATCCAGACCCTAAACTAGGGACGCAACAGAAACTGGTAGAGCAGGAAGTGGGAAGCTGGGAAGCTGGGAAGCAGTCATCCCGCTCGAGCAGCCTGATGCTCCCGGGCACATTCCAAAGAGATTATCCGCGCGGTCCCCAGGGTCCCCTTCCACCGGCGGAGGGGAAGAAGCAGGCCTGCGCTTCGAAGGAGACAGTCCTGGGACGCCTGGAACACAATTCAGCAATGCCCGGCTCTCGGACCAAAGTCCAAATGTGAAAATCAAAGTGAAACATTAAAAATGCATTCAAAAGCAACAGTGTGGAGCTTCTGCTCCCCGCAGCCAAAGCGATCTGGGCCTAGACGGGGCTCCCGGACTCCCAGAAGGAGATCTGGGGTGACGAGTGGGGGATGCGCTCTTACACAGATTCCTGACACCCCGATCAGCCAGCAGGACGCCGGCCCCGGGCGGCCCTGCCTCTGGGATAGGCTGCGCCCGCGCCAGGCCCTGCCCAGATGCCACGTTGGGATGCTCAAGGACAAATGGCAAAGTTTCCCTGCGCTTCGTCCTCCGGGGCCCTGGCGACCCCGCCCGGTCCCCGCGGCTCCGGGCCGCCGTCCTTTGTTCCAGCCCTCGCCGGTCCGATCCCCGCGGGGGTCGCAGGCGCCCCGGCGCCGTCCTCGCCTCCTTTCCCCTCGCCTCGCTCGAGGGCTGACTTCCTCCCCCACCCGCAGGGGCGCCCGGCGATCGAGCGCCGCCGCTAGGGGCGCTGGAGACCCGGCCCGCGAGGCGCCCCGCGTCGCCCTGGGCCCCGGGCGCGGGAGCGCGCCGCGCTCGGGACAGCACCTCGGGTCGGACGCTCGGCCCCCCCCCACTCCCTTACGCCGCCGCTTACGTGCAGTCTTGGTTGAAAGAAAAGCAACTGAGCGCCGTCTCGACTCCGCCCGGAGGGGCGTCCGCGGCCTCGGCCTCCATCAGGGGCTCGATCTGGGAAGCCGAGCTCGCAGCCGGCGACAGCCACCTCAGCAGCCCGCCCGCGAGGGCAGTGCCCGCCGGGTTGCCAGCCCCGCCCCGTCCCGACCCCACCCACGACCAACACTGCCCCGCCCCTAGCCGCGCCCCTCCCGCTGTTCTACGGACCCTAGCAGCTGATAGGGCGGGGCTTCTGCTATTGGCCATCATTGGTCACCAGCCCATTCCGCACAGGCGAGCCCCGCCCCCTGGCCAATCCGTGGCGCCTGTGGGCGGAACCGCCCTGCTGGCGACCCGCCCCGACGCGGCGTCTTGCCTCACCATTGGTGGAAAGCGCCCGAGGCGAAGGCTGCAGGCCACGTGGTGGTGTTTTCATTGCCCGAGCGACCCCGCCCGGGCGGAGAGAAGTGGGGAGCTACCTTGGCTGGGGCGGGATCCGTTGGCTGCGGTCTGGTTTGTACGTCAGGGCCATCGCAAAAGAGACCCGCGGACGCACTCCGTCCCTTTCCCCTATTCCCTTCATGTGAGACCCTCTGCCAGTTCAACTTAACGAATTCGGTGGAGTGTCAGCCTCCAACGCGGTACCCTTGGGTAGAGTCCGCCAGCTGCGAGAAGTTCCCCCCAGGGGGCTGCAGCGCAGGGCAGGGCGGGTAGGAAGTTCTCTAAGGCGCTGCCCGAGGCTGGGAATCAAGCATGCCAAGCGGTGTAGGAACTGTGCGCGTTATCTTGTGGAGTTAAGGGACCTTGTGTGGAAACTGGCCAACCAGTTTACAGAAGTAATGGGAGCCCTGAACTGCTCAGCGAGCTCTCTGAGCTGAACAACAGGTGGAAGAACGTGCATCTGTCCTCCTTCAAGACTTGAACGCTGAATGGCTTTGCTGGGCAGTATTTGGCAAGACCTGATTTGCGGCTGCGAACATGAAAGAAAATGCACCTAAAATGGAGTAGGTTGTGGAAGGGATAAAATCTTGAAGACAGCACAGGACTCGAGATGAATTCCGACGAAGGATCTGTCCTCAGGCTAAATGCGTGTGGGCATAAGAATTACTCTTAACACAGTCTGTGCATCCGGAGATTCCTGCTTTGCGTTGAACTCAGTTCCTGGCCAACTTTTATTTCATGTCTCTTCACACTTAATTATTGTACATCACAGCGGCTTAGATGGGCATAGTTTAGATTGCCCCAGTTTCAAACTGTGTTTATGTGTACGGTGTATGTATGTGTGCATTTCAACTTTACACCGAATGTAGATGAGCAAAGAGCACTATTTCTGGTGGATTTCCAGATTGGGGTTTTGAAGATGCAAATATAAGTTTCTTTTCTAATTATATTTTTTTTTCTCTCCACGGTTGCAAAAAATAGCTCTCCGTGTAGATTCACAGATGGTGATAACTCTAGGTGCTTGCGAGATATTTTCCCTAAAAATATTAGCTGTTTGGATGCTGTAACTGTATCCTCCTTGTAACTTTTTAGGTCGAAGTTACTTCCACTCCTTGCTCCCCATTCAGCCAGTGTTGCAGTATTCCCTCTTCTATTTGTACAATTAGCAGTGCACAATGGAGGACTACGCTTCCAGAAAGAAACAGGAACTTGACTCATTCTTAGGGAAATGGATACGCTTCGAGACCGTACTGTTAAGTGAAGTCAGTCTCACAAAAAAGCTAAATATCTCATGGTTTCTCTTATCTGAGGAACACAAAATGTAAGATAAAAGACAGACAGTAGGAGAAAAGAGGAAAAAAAGGTTATTCTAATCCAGCATGGCCTATGTATCTAAACATGTATATTGTGGGGTGTGGTGGTGCACACTTGGAATCCCAGCACTTAGGAGGCTGAGGCAGGAGACTCATGGTGGGTTCGAGGCCAGCCTGGGCTGTATAATGACACAGTGAGCTCAAAGCCTGAACCGAATACCTAGACTGTCTCAAAAAACAAACAAAACAGTATATGTTGATTTAGTATAATTACCCTTGTTTTGTATTTTTTTTTCCTATTAGTTTGGTAGTCAGTCTTTATGATAATTAACAATTAGGACATATAAAATCAATAAATGAATCTGATGCACGCAAAGAAAAGAAAAATATTCTAAATGGAGGTGAAGAGAAAGGAGAAAACATAACGAAGATGTGTCATGCCCACGTACCAATTCCCCACAGTGGATGTAATCACTACATGCTGCAAACATGTGCTAATAAAAATTTTTAAAATTTAAAGAAAAAGTAATTAGTATTTGGGGCATAGACTCTGATGAAAGAATGCCAAAAGAAATGATTGATAAATCAATCAAATAGATTCAAGTAGTCTACCTGAAGGAGATGCAGAATAAATGGGCCTATATTTTTAAAAATACAAGTAAATCATAAAAAATAAACACCAAGCGTCTGGTGTGCCAGGTGCTAGGTGGTCGGGAGGATTACAGCAAAGGCGTAGTAAGGGACTGGACGTGGGAGCTACCATCAGTCAGCTTGTCCTTAAGAGCTGGGACTCTGTGGGGCAGAGGTGGAGCGTGTTCGTTTTTTTTTTTTTTGAGCGGGAATGTTTTGTGATAAAAGTCATGTCTGAAGCAGATAAGCTCAGCCCGGGTGTGCAGAGAACAGTAGAAGCAGGCAGAGGCCCAGAAGTCTTTAGGGGACGGGCGTGCCATTCTAGGGGTGAGCAACATCGGAGGCTGAGCTAACAAGTGACAGTGTGGCTGGGAAGGGCGGGGCGGGACGGAGGCGGGGTGGAGCCAGGGAGAGACTCTGTAAACCACAAATATGAACTCCGTGCTCAATCTTACATGTTCTAGAATACATATTCTTTAAAAGATCAAAATAAGTGTACATTAATGTTAATAGGATATTTTAATTCAATGTGTCAAAAATACCATTTCAGTAGGGAATAGATATCGATATATTGGTTTATTTAGGTTTTAATTTATTATTATTATTAAGGTTTCTTCTTTGGGAAACAGAATCTTGCTGTGTGGTCTACACTGGCCTTGATTGTGCTGCGTGATCCAGGCTGCCCTCCAACTCTGTATCCTCCTGCCTCAGCCTCCCAAGTGCTCACATCGCAGTGTGTGCCACGCTCAGCTTTACTCCATTTAGAGCCCAGTGTTTCGGATCCAGGGTGCTTTTCTCCTTTCCATGCATTTCGGTTTGTGTGAGGTGTATCCGAAGTGCTCACATAACTCCTGGCTACCTTTTGCCTTGTGGACTTTTCTTTTCCAATATTAGGGGTCGGACTCAGGACCCTTGAGCTTGCCAGACCTCGTGGACTTTTGAGAGAGTAAGTGTCAGGGTGCGGTGGCTGATGGGATAGGAGGAGTGGCAACAGAGAAGAGGGAGGAGTCCAAACTGATTTCCCGGGGAGGGAAGCTGCGCTCTGCTGTTAGAAACCAGGCTTATGGCAGCGGTCTAGGGCAATATGTTTAGTTTCCACGTGCGGCGGCAGCACTGTCGCTACTGCATGCTAGCTGGACTCTGGTGCCCAGGTTCCAGAGAAAACTGCTCACCTTCCCAGCTCCGCCCTTCAGGGAACAACCTTGCTAGGTGCTTCCTGGGTCACCACCGCCTGCGTGGAAATGACAGCCCATGGCTGCTCCTCTGGTGCTACTTTTTTCCTGAGATATTAAGTAAATGTGTTTTTATATAAGACTATATTTATAGATATATGTTTATTTTATATAAACCTATATATTATACACGTGTTAAAAATGATGACATTTAATTCTTTTTTTTTTTTTTTTGAGACAGGATAGCTCTTTGTATTCATGCTGGCCCTGAGCTCATTGTGTAGCCCATGCAAGCCTCAAACTCATAACAATCCTTCTGCCTCTGCTTCCTGAGTGCTGGGATTACAAGTGTGAGCCACCATGCCTGGCACTGTGGTATGTGGTTACTGGGGATCAAACTTGGGAGCTTGCACTTGCAAGGCAGGCGCCGGAACCACTGAGCGAAATCCCCCCACCCCTAGTACTTATTTTCAGACACACCCTGTGGCCCAGCGCCAGCCGTCAGCTGGCTACGTGTGGTCCAGGAAGGGCTGGCTGGGACCCCTGTTAAAAGTGTGAGCAGCCAGCGTAGGAGCTCCGCCTTCAAAGAAATTCCCGGAAGTCCACCCATATAAACAGTTAGGCAAAAGCTTATAAATAATTATAAAGATGCTGAATTCATTGAATATCAGGCCAGCTTGTCCGTGTGTGTGTGTGTGTGTGTGTGTGTGTGTTACTGGTGATTAAATCCAGGGCCCTTGCCCCTGAACTTTATCTCCAGCCCATTTTTATTTTCATTTTTAAAATTTTGAGACAGGGTTTTACTGACTTGCAGAGTTGCCTGGGTTGGGTGAGCTCTAGCTTGAGATCCTCCTGCCTCAGCTTCCCAAAGTGCTGAGTTATAAGTGTCTGCCACCTCACCCAGCTCTCTTTTTTCTTTTAGGTTCAAGGTTCTACAGGAGAAGAGATCCCTGATTTAAATGTCAAGCTTCTGACATCCTAGTCCACTCTCTTGCAACAGCAAGTTCATTACTAGTAAGGACATTGGAAGAATGGAATGCAACTTTGCCACAGTGGGAAGAAGATTTCAGCTTTCCATCTTCCATTTCTTCCTAAATGTCTGTCCTTTCCCTGAAAAACAAACAATCAAACAAAAAAACCCAACAGTTCTAGGGAAATAGGAAATTATCAAAGTTTTGGAGAATAAAGCCAGATGCTGGAAATGTAATATTTTTGATGATACAAAATTATAAACCACAGTTCAGTTAATGGAAAAACTTCCTCTTTGGATAACAATCAAGTTGTAATTTTAAAATGCTGATGAGGGCATGCACAGGGCACCGACAGGGGAAATTGGAAGTGAGACATCCGGTCTGACCAACCCTCCTGGCACCCAATATGGTTGCCCTTGACACCCAGCCATCTATAATTAGACAAAGGACTGGGTGAATGCATGCTGCCCTGTCCTCGTCTTTTTATAAAACCCACTCTATTTTTATAAAACCAAGTCACAGGAAATAAATGCTTCTTTTCTTTCCTGCGATGTCTCAATGCCAGGTATGTGACCCGAGAAAGAGCTGAACTGTCATGGACCAGGCTATGGTGGCCCTTGGAGGGAGAGCACAGAAGAAAGGCCTGGAGACGCAGGTGGGGAGAGGGGAGGGTGACGCAGCAGCCTGCAGAAGCCTGAAGGGTCCGCCCAGCTGTTCTGAGGCAGGAGGGGCGGGCTGGGCTGTGGGGTCATTTCTGGGAGAGATGATCGGGCCTGCGAGGCAAACAGGAAGTCCCCGGGGCAGGCGCGGGACAAGTGCAGACACACGGGTCTGTTTTGTTTGTTTGTTTCTGATGATAAGCGCGGTTCTCAGGAGATGACACGGCTTTTACACAGGGACACTCCCAGTGGGGGCCTTTGCCCCAAGACAGAGAGAACTTTTCTTCCAGCTTTATTGGTAGAAAATAAAGAGACTGAAAGCAAAATCCAACAACCTTTCTAATATTCCCCGACTCAAGAATTTAAGGGAAAAATAAAGAGCGCACTGTCTTATCCTTCGTCTTTCCTTGCATCTGTCTGTCTGTCTCTCACTGGTTTTCTTCCTGACTTAACTGACACGTATTCATGAGAACAGTGGCTTTTGCTGATACACTTGTCTAATTCCCCAAGACAGTGTAGAGAGGTTCGAGAATGGAGTATTTATTCACGGAGATGCTTGTAAAGCAGGAAAGAGGACAGAGAGGGTGCCGGGGACGCAGGGGCGCTGGAAGCCCCCCCCCCCCCCCCACTGCTCCGAGATGGGTGCTGAGGGGTCAGGAGTGACAATCCACCCCAGGGAACTCACAAGTTAGTGAGATCCTGTGTCCAAATGAAAAATGAAAGAGGGCGTGGGGATGTTGGTCAGTGAAGAGGCCCTGGACTCAATCCACAGGACTAAAAAAAATAAGGTGCAGCAGGTTGGTCTTATTTTAGGGTTTAATTACAGGGAACGGCTGGAGACAGAACACACAGCTTTATAGAGCAGCGTGGCTTGGTGCCTCGGGCTTTTTTCTCCTTAGTCTTGAGAAGGAGGGTGTAGGGAGGGGCAACCTTATCCCAATTTACAACTCTAGGAGGAGGAAGGTTTGGAGTGGAGGGGACGATCCTGGGGAGGTGCGACTTGGTGTACAGCGCCATCTCGTGGCTGCCGTGTTAACTCCAGGGTGGTAGGGTGGATTTTGAAGGTTTGAGAGTTAAGATTTGGGGAACTGATTAAAAAACTTGCAAGTAGAAAAGCAGGGACTACCTACAATAAATGAAAAACAGATTTCCTTCATCACTATTTCTTCAGAAATAAAGGCTTGGACAGGGTTTGTATATCTATACACTTAAAAAAAATTTTTAAAAAAAATTTTGCGGTACTGGATTGAAACCCAGAATCTTGCACACAATTAGCCAAGCACTCGACTGGTCAGCTACATCCCAAGACCTCCTTAGTGAATTTTTGTCAAATGCCTATTATGTGCCAACCACAGTTCCGATCTTAAGAATACACATTGGGGCAAAATAAATAAAAACTCCTACCTCGAATGCCAGAGACCAGGAGTTAGAAAAATAAAAGCATGCTGCCTAGATGTTGATGTGTACTGAGAAGAAATACAAAGTAATAAAAAGGTGTCCTGGAGTGTCGGGCGGGACGAGGCCGGGGTAGGTAGGGAGGGAGGAGGCTTTGCAGGAAGTTCCATCCGGACATAGACAAGGAACTCTGGGGAGGCATTTGGGCCCAGAGGGATTCAGGTACTCACAGAACAGCACGGTGGGCAGGGTGGCTAGAAGGGGGTTGCAATGATAAGAAAAGGGCTTGGGGTGGTACTAGTAGATGGTTGGCATGGATGAGAAATGCCTGGATATTTTTGGCTTGCATTTTGGCAGAATCATTCAGAAATCTTGGGAAAGTCACAATTCACCTGAGCATATTACAAGTCCTAGGGAGCCCTGTATCATACTTACTATTTAACCCGGAACTTATTTCCCAGGCATATTTAAAGACAGATCTCTCTTTTCTAGCGATAGCAGCAGCTCTGCATGGCACCTGAGAAAGTGAAAATCGCCGTGAGAAGCAGACTGCAGAGCCCTCACCGGTCATAAATCAGGGTGGTGCCAGGACGCCGCAGCCTGGTGTCTAACCCAAGGCCAGCGGGCGGCTGCGGGCGTGCTGGCACTGTGCCTCGGGCGGGCGTTCTTATCAGTGCTCTCCAGACCCCCGTCATTCCTCAAAGCCACCTGCTTCGTGACACCCGCGATCCTGACCTGTCTGGTTTCTTTCGCGTTTCCTCCCTAGAATCGCTGAATACAGACCCTCGAAAAAACGTCATTGGCACAGCTTCTTTCCAACACGCTCCGTGGATGGTTTTGGATGCAGAGCTCATCGTCGCAGTTAGGCAGGAAGACTAACATTGCCAAGTTTCTCTCGGGATTCTTTACCACAGCGGTTAGCAGAGTCCAGGGTTTTGTGAAACAAAAGCTAGTTTAAAAATGAGATGAAACACTGTCTTCCTCGTATAAAAAGCTGTGAGTTTGAGACACTACTTCCTGTCTAAAAAACGTTCCAAGTGGAGAACATTTGGAACAAAGGGATTCAGCCTCTATTTTCAGATACAATAAGGAGAATGATTGCTGTTATCAGCTGCCCATCTTGCGGGTCCCTCATGCTGTGGACCCTCCAAGTCTCTGAAGTTCCTGTGTTGAAGGCTTGGTTCCCAGCGCGAAAGTGTTGGGGAGGGTATTGGGTCAGGGTTTTGCCCTCATCAGTGGGTCTACCCACTGGATGACGTAACTTCTTGAGCTCGGAAGTGGGGTCCTTGTTATAAATACGAGCTCGCTGTGTCGGCTCGTAGCCGCGGGCCCCCGAGAGGAGAGGCGACCACTCAGCACCGGTTATCCAAGTTTCCCTGGATTTTGCCTCTCTTGTCCATAGGACGTTCACACTCTTTCAGAGTCTGATCCAGTGATGACAGGGAGTCTCGGGACATGCATCGCACTTACAGGGGACCCATTCTTTGGGGCACTTCCCCAGGGATTTTCCGCCATGGTTGGGGGGCAGCGAACAGGTTCTGTCTCACTACTGCCACCCGCTGGTGCCCACGGTGATAGCTATGAAAACCTTACATTTTCCCCCTCTTCTGTGAATTATACAGTGTGTGTGTGAGTGTGTGTGTGTGTGTGTGTGTGTGTGTGTGTGTGTGTGTGTGTGTGTGTGCGGGCGCGCGCGCGCCTGCGCGTGAACACGCTTGTGTGTATGGGGTACTTCACACAGAATCCAGGGCCATCCCACTGAGCTATGTCCCCACCCTTTTTTGTCCTGAGTCAAGGTCTCACTAAGTCACTAAATTGCCTGGGTGGGACTCTAATTTGTAGGACTCCCGGAACGCTTGGATTATGGGCGTGTGCCAGCGCACCTGGCCCAGTCATTTTTTTATTGCGGTAAAATTCACATACCATATATTATTGTAAGTGAACAGTCCATCAGCAATCCGTTCACATCGCTTTGCTCCCGTAACTTTTATTTCCGAATGAAAATCTAGACCCAGTGAGCAGTTACTTCCTGCTCTTCTTACCCCAGCTTCTCACAACTGAGAATCTGCTTTTTGTCTGTAGTCCGGAGATTCTGTATAAAGAGAGCCATATAACAAGTCCCCTTTGGGGCCTGACTTCTTTTGCTTAGTGAATGCTACTTGCTTTATAAAGTATGTACCCATATGTGTTCACTTTTCTGGGCTGAATAATATTCCACCGAATGTACACACTACGATTCTATTCTTTCATCAGCTGATGGACATTTGGTTTGTCTCTATCTTTTGATTGTAGTGACTATTATGGATACACATGTCTATATGTGTTTAATTTGATGTTTTCTAGGAAAAAAGTACAGGATTCCTAGGAGTGGAGTGTCTGGTTCATATTGTACTTTTCAGAGTTTCACTTTCTTGTAACTGAGAAGCTGTTTTTCATGGCAGTGGAACCACTTCACACTCCCCTAGTGATGTAGGAGTGTTCCGGTTCTGCGCAGCCTTGCCAAACTTGTTATTTTCTGTTTCTGTCCTTCAAATTACAGTCGCCATCCCTGGGTGGAAGAACTGGAATTGTGGGCATGCCTACAATTCTTGCAAAGCCAAGTAGTGGTGGCTTCCCGGCCCTGCCGCCCAGAAAGAGCTATGCATCTTCTGAAGGCCTCCCCCCACCCCGTGTCCAGTGTGGACACCCCAGGCTCCTGGCCACCCAGCCTTGTATTCTGGGGGAGCTTGTTCAGCCTTAGGACAGGGCTGGTTTTTGTGACGTTGACCTGGGAGTCCATGGTCTGTGTCTGCAGCCGAACCTGGGATGTCCTCTCTGGCCTGTTCTTTCGATTCTCAGCCTTTCTTCTCCAGCCAGAACCCTTCAGGCAGATATGGAGATGGAGATACAGTCCATCTGGGCTTAGGAACTCCTGGGTTCTGGTGATGTGGAGAGTGCGGCCAGTCACACTGCTGATTCATCTTTGGGAACTGGAGCTGCATCTGGTCTGGGTGCCAAGACCCAAGAACACCTCCAGGTACCTGCATCAGGGTGGAGCGTAGACGCAGGGGACACTCAGGGGTGTTTGGGCACAGGTAGGAGCCGGTGCTGCAAGAGAAGGAAAACTGTCACGGAAACGGTGTCAGCGGGTGACGAACTGGCATGAAGTGTTCCGGTTTGGTGCGAGTATTTCTCTCATTTTAGCAGTACTATCAGGGAGAAGGCTGGCTTAGGGGCTGAGCTGCCCACACCAGCTTTAAATCATGCATTGCTCACGGGTGAGAGTCTCTGTTATAAATGGAAATGGGAACTGGAGGTTGTTTATTGGCTACAACCAAAGCGCCGGTTTATTCTGGGGCCTATTATGTCCGCGATCTCCTCTTTTCTCTGTTGATTGCAAATGTGCACGAGGAATAAAAAGCTGGCGTGTGACTCAAAAGCATGACAGCGTCTCCACTGTTGCCTAGGTAAAGCGGGTGCAGATGGGACTTGTCATTATCCCGGTGAGGTCAGAAATGTCTTGAGATGAGCTTCTAATTTTGTTTGGGAAGGGCATCAGCCGAGGTATGTCTCAAGATATTTCAAGAGACTCTTTCCTTAGGCTCTTCTGTTTCCACTTCCTCCTGGGGATCTGTTCCCACTTAGGGGTTTAAGTCAGTCTCTATCTACAGAAGACACTCTGACCTCACCCCGGAATGCTCCCTCCGCCTCTGACTTCCATCCCAGCAAGCACTGCGCGCACTTCCGGGGCCACTCCGGCTAAACGCTTTCTCCTGGACGCCGGGAAGACACCCCTCTAGTGACTCCCAGGGGAAGATTTTGGAAAAAGTCATTTAGGAAAGGAAATTTGTCTGACAGTGAAGGTGACATTACTCATTTTGTTCCATTTCATGCGTTGCCTATGTTTGTAGTGGGCTATTTTATTTTCTCCTTCCAATCTATGGTCTTATCCAAGTATAGGTCCTTATACCCTCTTAAACGAGTTGTTTAATTTCTCCTGACTGTACATTCTACTTTTTTCTACTCCCGAGAATTTCTGACACATTATCCTTTGTACTTCAGGACTGTGTTGATCGCCCTGCATTATTTTGTGGATCAATTTATTTACACATTTACTATTTTCTCCTGAAAGCCAAGCTCCATAGAGGTGTGGTCCCAGTCTTCAAACACCTAGAACAATGCTGGGATAGCTAGGAGTTGTTTACAAAATGCTTGGGGCTCCCTGTCTTATAGAATCAATAGTTTAAATTTCATACAAAAATTAACTTCCTACCACATGTCCTTTTGGCTGCTTTTAAGTAATATTGCCCAACTTTAACTGGTCTTCCTACCAAGTGTCAGTTAACTCTAATAATGACTGTCAAACCTCTGGATCCCCTTTATACTCTTACATATTAACGAGGACCCCAGATACTTCATGTTTATATAAGTTCCATCTATCATTACTTAATAAAATAAAAATTAAATGTGAGAGGACCCAAACATATTTATTAATTAAATAAAAATAATAATATACTCATTACATGTTAACATTAATAATTTTCTTAGTTATCCAAGCAAAAAAATGAGGAAGGACAGAGGCATTATTCTGCATTTCCGCATATATCTTTATTTTATTTATTTATTTATTTTGTGGTACTGGGGATCGAACTCAGGACCTTGTACTTTCAAGGAAATCACTGGAACCACTGAGCTAAAGCCCTGGCCCTCTGTATACTTCTTTAGTGCACGGGTTAACAGCAGGCATCCACATTCCCAGATCTGCCTCTGGGTCAGCTGTAGTGATAGCACATACCGTGTAGCCTCTGGAAAACTGAAAAGGGAATACACCTACACTGAAAGACTGGAAAACAGTGGAAGGCCCGGCGACAGGGGCGTGTTGGTTCCATTCATTGTGGTGTGTCCACCACGGTCATCCTGTCCTGGTTTGCTTTCTGGTGCTATTGCAGAATCCTACAGAATGGGCCATTTATCAATACTGAAATTTGATATAAAACCATATGATAAGGTGTGTGAAAAAATAAGACACCACAAGGTATATTACATGTGGCCATGTACTAGCATTCTTGTTGCTGGATGCAATGTCCAACACCACAACTTGAAGGAGATGTTCAATTTGGCTCTTGTTCTGAAGGGACTAGTTCATGGTCAACAGGCAGAAACATCATGGCGGGAGGTCATGGCAGAGCAGAGCTGCTTAGTTCATGGTGACTGGCAAGCAGAGCAGATAGTGCAGAGCGGGAGGGGCAGGGACCGAACTTAGAGCCTGACCTACCTGGGCACTGCTAATGTGAGCTCCTCAAGTCATGGCAACAGATCCTGAAGCCAAGGAAGTTGACACTCTGTCCTACCTTTAAAAATGTGCGTTGTGCATGCAGAGCTGGTTGCTGACATAAGCTCAGAAATAAGGCCAAAGGGAGATGGTTTGCCTTTCCATACGCATCATCCCCTTCACCCCGTTTGACTTGTGTGTGGTGGAGACAAAGACTCAGCTCTTCAAGTCCTTCCAGAGAGTAGGACACTATGGTCATGTATACAATTAAACTTTGCAGAGGCAGGAGGATTGCTGTGAGTTCAAGGTTAGCCTGGGCTACATAGTGAGTTCAGGGCCATCCTGAACTACCTACAAAACAAATTAAAACTTCACCCTCACAACTGACTGGAAGCTACTGAGCTTCTCTCTTCTACTCCTTCCCTAACTTTCCCCATTTCCTCCATCTCCATCTTTTCCTGAGCAGGGGACAGGAGAGGAGATAAGAGAGATGTGACATTTTCAGCAGTGGCAGTTCTGTCAACCTTTTGTGCCCGATGCTCTCCCCTCAGGGCAGCTGTGCAGATGTTGCCAAGTACCGGGCTCTCCTGAGGACCCACGTGTGGTCATCCCAAGGGCTCCCGTGGGCCCAGCACTGCCTCATTTCTCACATGGGTGAGGCAGTCTTCATCATACCGCCGTGCCCTCCTGTTCCACTTCGTCCCTGTGCCCACATGCAGCCTTCTTCTGCTGCCCTGACAGGTGGCGACTGGGGCCTTTTGTGTGGCACCAGCCTTGTCAGCTCCCCAGGCCTGGCATTCCAGAAGTTCACAGGTCCGCACTTTGCCTGGCAGGTGGAGTCTGTTCTGTCGCTGACCTCTCTCATGTGCGGGAAGTAGGTTTCCATCCCCCCTTCTCCAACACCTTCTAGGGATCACAGGCCAACCCCCCCAAAACCAACATGCTTGACTTCTCTGCTGAAAGTGTGCTGGCATGGGCTGGGAGCTTTTATGCCATCTCAAACTTCCAACCAGGGTTAATTACCAAATGTGCAGCGGCTGGTCCAAAATGGAAATGTAAGACCCCTTGTCCAAAAGAAGACAAAGTGATATAAAAACATACTAAAAATCTAATGCTTTTTCCTTAAAAATGTTTCATTTTGGAGTGTAGGGTTATAGCTCAGTGATGGAGCTGTGGCTAGCCTTCCCAAGGCCTCGTACATACTCAACTTTTTTATCACTTAGAAAACATAATAAGAATAAAAGTGGTACATGAGTAAAATTACATGAGTAATGTAATTTTACATGAGTAAAATTACAAATTGCAAAAGAGGATAACTTGGAATTATAATTTTGTATAACAGAATAAATACTAATTTGCTAACGTTACATCTCAGTTCACAATTAGCTTTCTTTGGCTCTCTTCTCTGTAGATTTTCCCAGGCAATGCAAATTTGTACTTTTAGCAACTATCTTGATATAACTGAAAGGGATGTCAACCAGTCTTGTCAACCTTGGGATTGCAAATAATTTTTAATTTCGGAAATAATCATTTGATGGTTGCATGTAAGCATTCTTGGATAAGCATCACATGTTGTCAGAGCAGACATGAAGATGTCAGTGAGGATATTTACACCTGGACTTAAAGTCATATTTACACAGAACTCACTTGTATGAAGAGGCAGAACTACTGATCTAGCTACCTGTCTACCCACCAGTCTGCCCTTAATTGCGCTTTCTACTGTAGGCACAGTTGATGCCCCAGATGACGCTGAAGTCTCTTCTGATTCCCCAAAGCCTTGAAAACTGAGGGAAATGGAGGGAGATGGAGTTTACTCTTTATCTGTATAATTTACTGTTGTTTATTTGTTTGTTAGTTAGTTTGTTTGTTTGTTTTTGAGACAGGGTCTCACTTTGTAGTTCAAGCTGGCCCTGAGCTCAGCGTCAAACTCACACCACAATCCTCCTGCCTCTGCCTCCCGAGTGCTGGGATTACAGGCGTGAGCCACCACGCCCGGCACTGTGGTATGTGGTACTGAATGCTGCTGGGCGTGGGTTTCCACACCCAGTATTGTGTGTGGTTTCCAGGGAAATGAACCCTGGCCCTTGAGCTTGCCAGACAGGCGCCAGAACCACTGAGCTAAATCCCCAGCCTGTTGTTTGGTTTTTAAGAAATCAAGCCCTTTTATTAGTTCAGTTTCAAATCTTGTTGGGGCAAACATAGTGATACATACCAGTGATCCTAGTTTCTGGGCAGACTGAGGCGAGAGAATCACAAGTTTGAGGCAAGCTGGGGTGGGGGGATAGACTCATCCAAATAAACAAATAAGCAAGAGAACACGAATTAAACAACTTTAACAAGGAGACTCTTAAACAAACGCATGGTGACTTAATACCTTGGTACTCAGTCGATGACTAGCAATATTTTGATTCTTGCTATCTTCCAAAAATGAGTAAACGCATTTTAATATTCGTTTTATGTTACACACAGTCCGTGTCATTTCAGCCTCTGTACTTCAGCTGGAAAGTTTCCATGTTGAGAGTGTACAGTCAGTTGGACTCTGTTTTCCTGAGGCTGAATGTTTAGAAGGGAGTCAGCTGGCTCTGTGGTCGGTCTTAACAAGGCCAAGTGAGCTTCCTCAGCAATGAGAAGATGCTGACAGGTTATTTCCTGCCTTGGCTTCCGGTGTGCTGTGCTCGTTGGAGGAGTCTGAGGCGCGGCTGACCTGCACAGCAGTACCCAGGGGCCTGCTAGTCTCCGTGAAGCGATGTTGCACATAGTGAGAAGGCTGGCAGAGGGAAGGCAGGGTGGCCTCGGCTATCCCGGGACAGTCAGCAGAGCATGATGACATCAGGTGCCCCCACCCAGGCTTCTCAGCCCTGTGCCAAGTGAAAACACAACACCAACACTCACAACTCCCTGCCAGGGACTTAGCTCAAGTACTGTACCTACCTTTGAAGCACAAGGGCCAGAGTTTGATCCCTGGTACAAAAAAAAAAAAAAAAAAAAAACCCAAAACCCCACAACTCCTACTTCCAGTCTTCCTATTTGCTTAAATAAGTAAATGTTTGGCACGTCTGTTGTTTTCAATTCTAAAATCCAAGTTGGATTTTTTTCTGTGATGAAAAGATGGTTTACCATTCAAAAATCAGTGAAAACAGTCAATCAATTTTAATGCATAAATAGATAGAAGAGGGAAATATAACCCTCTGAACAGATCTTTTAGTGGACTGATACACTTCAAATACATTCACGTAAGAAAACTTTCAGTTGGGCGTACAAAGGAGCTTCTTTAATCTAATAAGAATTACCTACCTAAAACTTACAGCAAATCATATATTTATTGGGAGAACATGGATAGACTTTCCCTGGGCTTAGGCTAGACACCTACTGCATACCCTTAAATGGATGGACTGAATTCTCATGTGGTAGTATTATCCAAAGAAAAATAATGCCAAGCAAATAAAACAAAGCGGCAACGCAAGGATGTACTTAACCCAAAATGCTTCTTCCAAGTTCTGCCCTAAGGGTTACTTAGGGCATTTGGTGCAGATACTTTTTCCTGTTGCTCGACTCTCAGGATTTTCTCATTTCCATTGTGGTCACTGCTTTGGTGTTTACTTGGGAGTTACATTTCAGATTTTCCAACATGGTTTTTTTTTTTTTTTTCCTGGTCTTGGGAATTGAACCTTGAACCCAGGGCCTTCACACTGAGCTGCATCCCCCATCTTTTTTATTTTATTTTTTTTAGATTTTGGGATGAGTTCTCAGTAAATCACTCAGTTGTCCATGCTGGGCTCAAATTTGCCAAATGCCTTGTCAGCCTCTTGGACAGCCATGCCCAGATTGTTGTTGCTGTTTATTTGTTTGTTTGTTTGCTTTTGGAGACAGGGTCTCAGTGTGTGATTGAGGCTGGCCCCGAACTCACTATGTAGCCCAGGCTGGCTTTAATCTCATAGAGATCCTCCTGCCTCTGCCTCCCAAGAGCTGGATCACAGGCATGCACCACTATGCCCGGCTTTCGTTGCTATTTTAAAAGTTGATGTCACATTTTTTAGAGACATGGCTATGTGATGAACATTGAAACTGACAGATCTTGTTGACACTTTCGCACACACGTAGCCTAATCCACGTGCGCGTGTGTATCCTGGTCAATTTTGGTAGATGTTCTATGATGTTTAAGAACAATGCGAATGACCAGTTGTTGCAGATGGCACTCTCTCCACTTCTCCTTTCTTAGTTATAAAAGATACTGTTTTGGAGTGGATCATATATGTACATCGCTCAAAATTTACAAGAATGGAACAACAAATCTTTGCTGCTTTGGACTCTAGCTATTGAGGGAAGCTGCAATCAGTTTCTTATGAGTTCTTCCAGAGAGCGCCTGTGTATATATCTGATTCTTTCCCCATCTGCTCCTTCTTTGTACCAAGATGTTACTGGACAGTCCGTTCTCTACCTTGTTTTAGTCCCTTAGAAATGTTCAGTGAAAAAT
This sequence comes from Petromus typicus, assembly GCA_004026965.1. Classification (NCBI taxonomy): domain Eukaryota; kingdom Metazoa; phylum Chordata; class Mammalia; order Rodentia; family Petromuridae; genus Petromus; species Petromus typicus. Next base: position 26,872 of record PVIR01003591.1, read on the forward strand.
TCTCACCATATCAGAACATTCAAAGCAGCCTTCTTATTTGAATGACAGCTTTTTACCTTGTCAGAATACATGTATGTTCTTCATTTAGTATGCTTTTTTAAGAAAAAAATTGAATTTTATCGTTTAGTTTAAGTATTTTTCCTCCATGTTATAGGGAGTAAGTGTAGGTGAAGTCTCAGATTCTAGACAGACTCAAATGAAATGAAGATACCCTGCCATTATCATGCATGAAGACAGTGTCAAATTTAGTTGTCCAAAGTAAGATTACTGCTCGATTGACTTTAAAATACAAGACTATTCTATCATGATAGCTAAGAACTAGTAAGAAACTAGCGGCCTCATTCATGACAGGCATGCAAAATATAATGACATTGCCATTGTATCTTTTCCTTCCCAGGACTCACAGAAAAGCCCTGAATTCTGTGGTTTCACGGGCAGATCCTGGGCTGTCTCTTTCGGCTAAAAGATTATGCACAGAGTAGTATTTGTTAGGAACTAAAGGTGAGCTCCACATGGCAGAGTGGGAGGGACTGAGAGCTTCATCCCCACAAAGAACTGAGCATTACTTGACCTCTAAAATGAGAGAGCATAGTGCAAAAAGATCTTTCCCAAGACCTAGGAGTTGCTGCAGGTCCTTACACTGGTTGTATTAATGCTATGTATGATAAGCTTACTTTGCAACAGAGAGAGGGCAAAGTACAAAGGAGAAGACATCTGTTACTTCTAGAAGGTTAAAGTCTCTAAACATATTTCTCTTCCAGTGACCACTTGTTGCTTTGACCTTTTGATCTTAAATAAGATGTATAGAATTCTCCTAGTTCCTCCCCTACCTTAGGAATATGATGATAGTGCCTTCACTACAGAGTGGAGACTTTTTATATGAAAAGCTTTTGGAGACTCGGGGTTTTGGCGAGTAGAGGAGGAAACATTCCAATTTTTCTTGCCAAGCTTGAAGAGCTGTGCATTTTTCATTTTGAAAAGAAGTACGGAATAGTGTATGGGTGGCACATTCCTAGAATCGCAGCAGTTTGGGAGACTGAGGCAGAAGGATCAAAATTTGGAGCCCAGCCTGGAAAACATAGCGAATTCACAAGACTTTGTCTTATAAATCACTGGTCAAGAAAGGCTAGAGATGTAGCTCAGTGCAAAGCTCCTGAGTCCAATACTAAGACAGAAACAAAGGATCACGCTCACCCTACTGATTCTTAAGAAACATATTCTTCGGTGTTGCACTATGTGGGATCAGTGATTCAGTGACTGTGGACCGATGGAAATGGAGGCGAAGACTCTCTCAGGAACTGGCCAACTTTGCAGTCAATTTCAGATGAGTCAGACTGATACCTGGAGTAAGCAGAGATGCCCTCATGGGATTATTTTCCGTGTCTGCGTGACTGTGGAGTCTTACAAGTACAAATGGTTTTTCCAGGGGACTGTTCTAGCCAAGTCTCTGGACTTCAGCTGGTCAGGATGTAAAAGCTCTTTATTATGAGAGTCTTCTTTTCACTCTCTCCAGCCATCTCCTTCTGTTTTTCCTTCTCTTCTCTCCCTCCCTTCTGATAAGCTTCCTCTCCCCTCTTCATATTTTAGAAATAAATTATGCTTTTTATTGTAGACTGTGACAACACAGTGTGACCTACGGGCTCTGGCTTTGGAATCCAAATCAAGGTTCAAGATATGGGTCTGTGGCTGACTAGCTGCGTTATCTTCCAGAAGTTACTCTCAAGTGTTCAGAGGAAACTAATGCTAGCTACTCCCTGGAGTCACCTGTGGATTTAATGACACTCATGTATGCACACAGGGCAGGGCAAACACAAAGTGCTCTTGTAGTACCAAAGATCAGAAACACGTAGAACACTAAAACTGCCTATAGTTCAACTGCTGGGAACTGAATTCACAAGTACATTCTACATTCTAGAATTTTCCAGGGAATACCATTAAAATATTCACCAATGCTTATTTAGCCTGGCACTAATAGCGAGTGACACAGAGTTAACATTCAGTCAACATTTCCTGATTTTTTTTTCTCCTGTGCTATTTATTATTCAGATGTTAACTCATTCACGAAATGTGTTTGTACCCTTAGGTGCCAGCCACTGTGCCAGAGAGAATGAACGAATGAAATATACGTGTGTCAGAGAGTGATAAATATGGGGTAAATGGGCATAGGAATGAGGAAAGGTTAGGTGGCATCTTTGCCCAGTTGCAACCTGATTGGTCACTGATTTATCTTGGCCAATGAAATGTGAGTGGAGGTGTGTGATCTTCCAGAGAGATGCTTTAAGAGCCAGCGTGTGCTTCTGCACCACCCCTTTCCCTCTGCTAGGATGTTCTAGAAGAGAGGTCACTTTTCAGTCCTGAGCTCTGGTATCAGCACAATGTGCAAATGAATTTCCAGCCTTCCGGTGGGTGTAGTGTGGATGAGAAACAAACATTCACGTGACTCTTTCACCAGCCAGTTTCTGGATAGGGCTTATCCCGAAACTGTAATATTTAAACTATTTTTTCATACATTTTAAAAGGTTGCATTGTCCATCAGGAGCATGGTGGGGTGAACGGGGTGAACTTGTAATGCCAGCACTGTGGTAGGCAGAGGCAGAAGGATCACAAGTTTGAATACAGCCTGGGCAACTTAGGAACTTAGCAAAACTTTGTCTCAAAATGAAAATCAAAAAGGCCCGGAGATGTAGCTCAGTATGAAGGACGTGGGTATGACCTTGCTGCAGAACAAAACAAAACACAAATCATAGACAAGTGAAAGGGGACAGGAGCTCACGGACTGCTGACCCCCTCCCCATGCTTTACCAGGATGGGCTTGGTACAACCACTGCCTCTGCTGCAGCAATGGCTTCCTACCTGGCCTCTCTGCCAAACTACTCTCTATGCTGAATTAATCTTTCCACATGCGTACTTAATAATGTCTGTCCCCCATTTAGTGCTCTTCAGTAGAAAAGCACAGAAATATATGGAGAGTCTAGAAAGTGCATTAAAATAGCAAGAGAAAGTTCTTCACAATAGCATCGACCATTTCTGGATGAGAAGATACTGGGTGATTTACATTTTTTCCATATAAAAATATTCAGAAAATAATCAGGAGCACCCATACCTGGTTCTGAAGCTAGTTGTGGCAGACTAACAATGACCAAAGAGCTGACATATTTTCCATTCATAAGAGTAGGTTGAATTCTTTTCTCCTGAAATCTAGGATGGCCTGAGTCATTTGCGCAGAAGACAGCAATACTGATCATACTCCAGTGCAGGCTATAAAGAGTTCATCCCTAAAGTGGCTTCTTTATAGAGTCCATCTGAAGCCCGTGTGCCCAAATCAGTCACTTCACCCAAATTCCGTTCCCACAATTAAAACCCTACTAGAAAGACAATGTTCTAATTACAACCACATACTTCATCTATTCTGTTTCTAATTTGAGAATGCTTTATCATGTCTTTTACATCATTGCTTACATTAATTTCCATAGAAACTGTGCAACCGTGCATCTTTGCATGTGTTTCTAGCCTTGCACATAACTCATCTTCACTTCAACTAATTACCAATAAAAATCAGTGGCTTGGATTGGTCAGCGCCTTTGTTGGGTGCACTAGCATTGGTCTTCTTTGGCCCCACTTTCTGTCTTTCTTAGTTCTGTGTTTTAGTTTTTTTCTTTTTGTCCCTTGGGCCTGCCATAGTGCATTGGGCAGGAGACTAGAGTCTACTGTGGTGGTTTCTGGTAATATTTCAGGGATGTCCAGTAATTTGTTTGACCAAGAGAATGTGGTAGGAATGATGTTCTGGACTTCAAGGCCGGGTCATGAAAAGTCATGCAACGTTGCCTGGTTGTCCTGGGGCATTCTCTCAGAGACCCTGAGACTTCCCGTGGGGGAACAGTCCCAGCTGGCCTAGAGTTTTTCCCCAACACGACTTCAGCTATGTGGGTCAACCATTTCGCCTCCTCTGGACCAGTCCATCCTCCAGCTGACCAGAGTCCTACCCTTCCTCCTTTGTGCTACACTAGTCTGTTAAGTCCACATACTCATCACACACATTGTAGTACACTGTTTCCACATCTAGCTTTTCTTCTAGTCTATGAATTCATTTCCTTTTGCCACTGTTACAAATTCCACTACCAGTACTTTGAAACAAAATGGATATACTGGGGACTTCCAGGAAGATAGTGGAGTAGTGCAAGTATAATGGATGTATTGCTTGGAGTTTTGGAGGTTAGAAGTCCTTAGTGGGTCTCACTAGGTAAAAATCAAGGTGCTCCAGAGCTGTGTTTCTTTGTGTGGCCCTAGGGCAGGTTCTATTTTCTTGCCTTTCATGACTACTAGAGAAAGTAAGCATTTTTTTTTTCTTCTCCTCCTCTTCTTTCTCTTACATCTGTGCTGGGGATTGAATCCATGGTCTTCATATTGAGCTATTTGTTATTTTGACGGCGTCTCCTGAAGTCACTAGGTTGCCCGTACTGAGCTCAAACCTGTGCTCGTCCTGCCTTAGCCACCTAGAATGCTGGGATTACAGATATGTGCTACCATGCCTGAAAATTTTTACATTTTTAAGTGTTTATGTGTGTGTGTGTGTGTGTGGACCTCAAAAGAAAAATGGTATTTTGTGACCTGTGAAATTAGATGAAATTTAAAGTTTTAAAATAAAATTTTATTGGAACAGAGCCATACTCATCGATTTATGGGTTGCCTATGGTTGTTCTATGCTAGAGTGCTGAAGGTGAGTAGTTGCACAAATATCTCTAACCACAAAGCTGAAAGTAGTTATGTATCTAGTTTTCCACATAAAAAAGTTGAAGATCCCTGATCTAGGGCAGTGCTGTCCGGTAGAACCTTTGGGGTGATGGAAATCTTCCTGGGATTCATGGAGGCTACTCGTCCCAGGAGGCACTTGAGATGAGGCTAGTACTCCTGAAGAATGACTTAAATTTTATTTCATTGTAACTCATTCGGATTTGCAGACTTACCTGGGGCTGTGGCCGCCGCCTCACATATCCCTAGGAGGTGAGATGATGATGATCAGAAAAGACTGATTGACACGCCGTCGCTCACCAGGTGCCGACGTGGTGCTAGGAGAACAAGGAGGTGCTTTTCCAATTCTCACACTCCCGATGGGAACACTGGAGCTCAGAGAAACTTGGTAACCTGCCCGAGCTCACACGGCTACTGTCGGCAAAGCTGAGGCCGGGGAGGCTGCCTCCCGAGTGATCCCTTTAACCAGCAGGCCACCCCACAGTACTAAGGTGAGACCCCAATGTGCTGAATTATAACCGTGATGGAATGCTGTGAAACAGGGGAAAACAAGGCAGAGATGTGTCTCAGGGGAAGACTGGAGAGGCAAGCGACATCTTCATGGGCACTGAGCATCTTAAATTGGGTTTTGAAATTTGAATAGCATATTGACTGATGGATACAAGAATCTCTATCAAGGTGTGGCGCTGGGAAAGGAGACCAGGGTGCTGAAAGGTGGGAAGTAGTTCAGTTTGAAAACCTGGGCTGATACTTCACTAGCCAAGGGCCACAAGAGTGTATCTGTGTTGACTGGCACATAACTGTACCACCTGTGGGGCATTACGTGGTGCTCTGATACATGCATATGGTGTATAATGCTCTAATTAGAGTAGTCAGCATATTTAATACCTCATACAATGATCTTTCTTGTGGTGGAAGTATTCCAAACCCTTTATTCTACTCTTTCACTTCATTAATTTATTTCTGACTTTGTGAGACAGGGTCTTGCTATGTAGTTCAGGCTGCCTTGAATTGCCAAGATCCTCCTGCCTCAGCCTCTCAGCCCTTCCAGGGCTGGGTTTACAGGTGTGCACCACCACATCCAGCTTCTAGCTATTTTACCGTATACTGAGAAGGGGGAGAGAGTGGAGAGTACGTGGGGGCGCAGCCTGTTAACTGGCACAGTTACAGCTGGATAGAAAAGATAGGTGCTGGTGTTCTACTGCAGGGTGGGGTGATCACAGTGAACAGCAATGAATCGCGTGTTCAAAGAACGGTTTTCTGGACAGCTCGGGACACTTCCTCTTTTCTGTCAACACCAGCTGTACAAATGACCTTGTTGTCTTTTCCACTTTGACTGGAAGCTTAGTGTCAGGTTTAAGCTTACAGCTTCAGTATTTCCCTTTCTCTCTCCAGTGCTTGATTTTGCACACACACACCCCCTCACACAGCTTTTCTGGTTTTACCATTTTTCTCAGTCACTTTCTCAATACCTGACGCCCATGACTAAAGGGGGAGAGGTCTGTCCTGGCTCCTGGTCAGCCGGTGGTTGGCTGGCTTCAGGGTAGAGCCGCAGGGCAGCTGGGAAGCAGAGGAGGGAGGAGGTGGGAGACCCTTCGAGGTCGTCGCAGTGGTCCACCTCTTCCGAGCAGGCCTCAGCTTCCAGCAGTAAATCAGCTCTATGGCTCCCGTAATCCAATCGCTTTTCCAAAGCCAGGCCTTTGTGTACCCGAAGGCTTTAGGGACTCTCGCCATCAGAGCCACAGCAGTGTTTGTTCTTCTTCTTCATTCTCTGACATCACTTTATCATGGGTTTATTTATTGCAATGTTCTCTAATTCCTTTTGCAAGCATTTGTGGGTATTAATGTGGGGGAGGACTGAGGGTAGGTGCAGGAAGATAACATTGAAAAGGAAAGGAGATAAGCTTGAAAAGATAAGAGGGGAGAGTGAGGAGATAGTGTGGGACACTGTGCAATCTGACCAGGTTGGCCCATGTTTCTGCCTTCAAGAAAAAGCCCTACTTGGCATAGCACTGCACACCTGTAATCTCAGAACTCTGGCAGGCTGAGGCAGGTGGATCTCAAGTTTGAGCTTAATAGAACAATTTACTTTGAGAACTTGTCTCAAAACGAAAACATCTTTAAAAGGGCTCTTATGGTTAAAATGTTCCTTGATGTGTTTGGAAGGAGACTGAATCACAAGGGCCTGTACTCATCAATAGATTTATCTGTGCAGGACGAGTTCAGGAGCTGAGTGTGCCGTTAGGAGGGGGGCTAGCTGGAGTGGGCCTCGGGGTGGACATTCTGTCTTCGGCTCGTCCCTCCAAAATTTTGCTGTCTGGGAGCCGTGGGATGATAGCTTTTCCTGCCTGGACCCTTCCACTGTGCTTCTCTGCCTTGCCCTGCAGGCTGAACCCAAAGGGAACTGTGGGCCAGCTAGGCTCTCCTCCTGGACCCTGCGGGTATTGTGCACCAGCCTCAGGAAGGTGCCTAACACAGCTGGAGGTGGAGCTCAGAGGGAAGGCCCTGGGTTCAGTCCCCATCACTGAAGGAGAATGGAGGGAAAAAATAGCCCTGCGCCAGTTCGGTGCAACCCTTTACCCAAATCTCCCAGGCCTGGGCAGGCCTCCCGGCAGCCCCCTCTCAGGTGTGGGGACCTGACAGCTGGCCCCAGCTCCGACCCTTGGTGACCCTCGCTTGCTTTCTAGGTTGGCTCTGAGATCTGCTGGCATCTTGGCAGCTTTGGTCTTGCTGTTGACATCGGAGGACACACTGGTTGGTGTTTGCCAGCCTTTCCAAAGTCCCCTGTTGGGACCCCTGTCCTTCCAGGGCCTCAGGGGCTCTGGGGGGAGGGGCATGCTCATGAGCTCGGTGTCACTCCCTGGCTCGTGCCCCTGCTCTGCCTCTGTGTGGCTTGGCAGTTACACACTTGTCTGTGCCTCGGACTCCTCACCTGGACAGCAGCTGCCGCTGCACCGTGGGCCCGAAAGGTTGTGATGAGAGGGCTGAGTCCCTCGCTGTCCTCCGGACCCTCCCTGTGTCCTCTCACCTCGGGGAGTTTGTACGCGTCTCCTCTTCCTGTAAGTGACATTTCCTTTCTCTTCTCAACTCCTCAGTCTGCTGACATCCATTTAGAGGCCACTTCCTCTATTATAAATGAATGGCCAATCACCCTGGTCAAATGAAGACACATTGTAGACAAGGATAAAAGAGTTAAAGTTAAGCAAATCTGAAATAAGGGGATGCTGAATCTCAGCTGTGTAACAGTGGCCCTCTATGTTTGTTGGCTCTGAATCCGAGGATTCAATCAATGATGGGTAGAAAAATAATAGAAAAAAATGACTTTGTTGTCTTTTCCACTTTGACTGGAAGCTTAGTGTCAGGTTTAAGCTTACAGCTTCAATATTTCCCCATCTCTCTCCAGTGCTTGATTTTGCACTCACACACCCCCTCACACAGCTTGGATCTCTCTTAGATAGGTACAAAATTTTCTCTTATTAGTCTGTGGTCAAACTAGTATAACAGTGATGGCCACAGGATTTACACTGTGTCAGGTAGTATAGGTCATACGAGGATGATTTAAAGTATAAATGCTTTTCACCTTCAGAACCACTCATAATGTGTAAGTTGAAAATATTAAGCTGAAATGCGTTAAAATCCCAAGTATAAAATAGAAAAAGTGAAAGTTGAGCCACCACAGTAAATGGGAGATTGTCCACATAGGGAATGATGTATACAGGTTATGTACCAAATCGATGCCATTTTATAAAAGGACTTAAGCATTCCTGGATGCTAGTCTCCATGCGAGTCCTGGACCAAAGCTCGGGGATACCAAGGGGCAGCTACAATACCAGCCTCACCACTCCGCCGATGGCTCCACTTCGGCTGGTGACCTTCAAGGCCCACCACCGTTGCATAGGACCATCGGATACTATGAGTGCTCCAGAAACTTTGGACAAAACGCTAACACCTTATATTCCAACGGAGCTGCCACACAGTCCAGTTCTATCGATGGGTGGTAAGAAGACACAGAGGAGCAGAGGAATGCCAGGACAGGAGATGAAACTGCATTACGGTGATCAGGTCGGAGGCCAACATGAGTGTGAGAATCGGGCGCCGTGACTGACAGTCAGCTGCAGGTTCCCAATGTCAAGGTCAGCACTGAGAGCGGCAGGGGCAGGAGCTCCATGGAGGAGAGGGAGCAAGAGGGAGGAAGATCAGTGCGGTAAGGAGGGAGAAGAGAACACTCAGAAACGGGCGGTGAATTCCATCTGGGGATCCAGTGGAGGAGTCGGCAGGGCTGGGGCCGCAATCCGAGATTCAGGCCAGAAGGGTCAACACAAGAGAGGGCTTGTTAGGATTCCCCATTGATCACTGTGCAAAGTCCTGCCTTAAGAATACTCATTTTAAGGTGGAGATAAACCACACCAAGTTTCTAAAGGCACGGTTAGAAGGAAGATAACTTCCTTCTAGGGAAGGGAATTTTTCTAGACTTTTCTTCAGCTGACAGAGGAGAAGCGTTTGTGTTGGTTCTTTACCGCGGAGATAGCAGAATGGAAATGTGTGATGATCAGGAGTCGGAGCTCCCTGCTCTGTGCGTCACGGCCCGGCACGGACCAACTCAGGCCACAGTGAGGCCAGCCAGCCAGCCGGAGTCTCCACACACGCCACTGTGAATTTTGACTGGCTGGCCATGGCCACGGTTTTCTAATCTTCTCTTTCTAATCATTCAAACATGAACCTACAGTCCTTTTTTTTTAAAACCATACTATTTTCCAGGCTAGGATAATACTATTAATAATAATAGTATTATTAATAATAGTATTATTATTAATAATAATAGTATTAGCTGGCTGATAACTCAATTCTCTCTTATCAACTATTGTGGATTCATATGCCATTCTGGATGAAGATATTTTTAGCTGAAATACTTGTTAGGATTAGACTCTCACCTTCCTGTCTTCTTGGTTAATATTTTCAATTAATCTTGGAGATACACACTCCCTCTTAGATTAGATGTGCCTTTTCCATTGAGAGTAGGAAGATTTTTAGCATTGTCATGTTGGCTGGAGATGGGGTATGTTGGAAGCTACAACTTCTGGGTCCCATGGGGAGCACAGGTACTCTAACACCTGTGACGCCACAGTTAATGTGGTGATCATACGAACGGTTCTCCTAGGAAATTTGAAATCTGTACTGTAGATCTGTTTAGATAAGAAAAACTGTAAGTATAAAAAAAACGTAAAAAATGGGCCTCAAAGTAGTCCTTTCTCATTAGTTTTAGCTTCCCTCTTCTAGTCTGCTTATTAAAGGTAACACTGCTTTCAAGTTTTTCTGCTATTGTTTTGCAAATATTGTAATGCAATTATGGAATTTTAAAGAACATCTACTTACAACTCCACTCCCTTAGACATTGTGTTTTTTGAGCTTCTGAAGGACACAGGCCACAAGTAAGGCCAACAGACTTTGCGTCAAGGGCACAAAGGCTCAGGACAAGGGAAACTGACAAGAAACGACAGTAGGACAACTGTCATTCCTGAAATGTAATTTACAAGTCGGGATTCTCACGGCGGCACTGTGGCACTGAGAGAACATTCGCACCATTTGGGAAGCATGGAGGTTGTGCAGTTTTGTAGAACAGCTGTCTCTGTGAACTCACCCCAGGCTCAGCTACGGACTGCCCATTTCCCTTTCTGTCTTTTACAGCTCCAGCAGATGAGGAGTTGGCAGCGACAACAAGGGTGAGTGTGACTGACACAGGAAGCGGCCTGTGGCTGGACTGGGGCCTGCATGCGGCTGAATGGGGACACACAGCCAGGTCTTAGCAAGGAAGCAGCTGTCACTCGAGGCACTAGGCCGAGTCACCAGCTTGCTAGTTTTCTTCTTTTCAGTGTCTCATTTGCATGTATATGTGTATATATGTATATAAAAGGAAAATGATTTAAGAGCACAACCTGGGCTGGAGCTGCGCCAGGTGAGTGGTCTTCAGTAACTCACTTAACATCTTGTCTCATACTCTTCCTGTAAGAATAATAACATCCACGTCATACAATTACTGTGAAGATTAATTATCATGTCCGGAGCGCTTAGAACAGCGTCCGGAACACAGCAAATGCTATACGCATCTTTGCTGTTATTATTCCTATTACTTATTTTTAATACAGCCCTGTGTGTCCTTTTGTGCCAGAGGAAACCGAGGCTCATGGAGATTAAGTCAATTACCGGAGATGGCAGATCCTGAAACCAAACTCAGATTTATCCGACTGTGATGTTTTCTTCTCAGAACACGACCAGGCCTGCTCAAGGCTATCAGGTTCCCTCTCCTGCTTGCCAGTTTAAGGCTCAGTTTATCAGCCCTTCTTTGTACTGACAAGGGTGAAACCCTATATGCCGGAGGCCCTGCCTCTAATCCCCCATTCCACCCATCTTTGGAGAAAGGCCAATGGTCCACAAGGAGAGAAGTCAGCTTCCTGCCCATCTTCTGCCCCAAAGGCCTAAGCAGCCTCCCTGATTTAGCCTGTGCCTCCTCTGATCACCAGGGAAAAGGCATATTCATTACTAGGCACTAACTTTATAAAAAAGTTTAAGACAGAACTCATCAAAATTTGGTGGCTTTAGAGAAGATCGGTTCCTACAGCAGTGCTGCCCAAGAAAAAGGAGACATATTTAAGTTGAAATTTTCTAAAAACTGTATTTAAAAAGTTAAAAAAGTGAAATTGACTTTTGAATAATATTTAACCCACTATAGTCAAAATATTATCTCCACTTAACAGTATAAAATTGTTAATGAGGTATTTTATTTTTTCTGGCATTAAGTGTTAAAGCTGTTCCGTACTTCACACACACAGCCCTAGAATTATAGAAAGATGCAACCATATTAAGTTGCCAGCCCGACTTGGGCCCATGTCCTAGAAAAAGCCATCTTTATTCATAGGACTACTTTGTATGTCTGACTCGGCCTCCTGCTTTCCTTTCGTCATTCACCATGGAAAAATGGCCGAAAGCGTAAAGATGTAGCTTTTTCTCCGCCTTTCCCGAGAGTGGCGCAGACTTGGCCGGCTCCGGAGATCCGTCGGGTGGTTAGTGAGCGTTTGTGCCACTGCAGCCCCGCAGGGCGGAGGGGATTCGAGGCTCCGGAAGGACGCGCGCTTCCTCTCGGAGCCGCACAGCCCTGGCCGCCTGGTGCCCATCGCGGACCGCAGAGCCGCCCAGGTGTCCCGCAGGGACACGCGCGGGCTCACATTTCCTGGACCGGATGCCAGGCCGGCCTCGAGGCCGGCGGCGCGGGCCCAGCGCCGGATGCTCCGCTGTCCGCGCGCCCCGAGCATCCGCCCGCGCCGGCCCGACGCAGCTGCAGCGGATCCGCCGGGATCTCCGCGGGGTCCCGCCGGCTGGGGCCCGGGGCGGAGTCGCCCACCTGTCATCCGAGACGCCCACGTGGGCCGGCGGGGCTGGGGGAGGGACGCGCGGCGGCGAGAAAAGGCGGAGGCGCCGGGAGGCCGGACCGAGTGGGGCGGAGGGCAGTGCGCGAGTCGGGGGACGCGTCCTAAGGCCGAGCGGGAGTGGGAGCGGGAGCGGGAGGAGCTGAAGGAAGAGGCCGGGAGATACCGGAGAGAGGCAGGTAAGGAGGCGCGGCGGACGGGCGGATTGTCCCTCCGGGTTGGGGAGGGTCGGCGGGAACGAGAGAGGCCTGAGGATAACGGGCAGCGGAGGATGGAAAGAGGGCAGACGGAGAACGAGGCCGGGGGTCCGAACCTTCTGGGTCCGGAGAGGGTTTGGGAGGAACTAAGTTCACTGTGCCTTTAAGGTTGTCTAGGCGACCTCGCTGGCCAAAGCGAGGCGCATTGACGTCACAGCCGAGCGCTGATTGGCTGCTGCCGTTGGTTTCCGGTGGAGCCGTCGCCGAGCCGCTATCGCAGACCGGAGTGAGTCTGCGATCAAAGCGCTGACGGAGCTCTATACCGCCGCAACCTGACATCTGCATCCTTGCGCCCGCCGCCGCCGCCTGCCGCAGGTGAGTGGGGTCCGCCAGGAGCCTCGGCTCGGTGAGCTTCGTCGCCCCACCGCCTGTTTGGGGGCGCTGGACCGGTCCAAGATGGCGTCATGGGGAGCGACCTGCAGGGGGACGGCCGCACCCCCTGTACCTCCCCGGCCGGCGGTTCCTCCCTCAGGCCTGCCGCTCCGGGCTCTCCGGCTTCGGGCTGCAGCGCGGATCGCAGCCCACCCGGGGGTCCGCCGTGCGCGGCTCCCCGCCCGCGTCCACCGCGTTCGCCCTCCGCCCCCCGCGCCGCGGTCGCGGCCGCCTCCACCCCCGCGCGTCGCCGCGTCGCCCTCACGCCTCCCCCATTTCCTGAAGCCCGAAGGCTCGATTGTACCCGGAATTCTCCGGTGTCCACCCCAGATTCTGGTTCGAGTTGAGAGCCGGCCTGAGTTCCCGTCTGCGCCCCGTCTGCTTGTCATTTCCATCCGTCACTTTCCCTCTCGCCGGGTTCCCCTCCCGCTCCCCCGCCCACACGCCTTTCTCCCTCTGGTTCGGTTTCCTTTCCTTGTCTTTAACTTGTTTCTTGCCCGGATTTTTCCCGAGGCCTCCTCGGCAACACTTCTAGTAGCGTCGGATGAGGGGGTCGGCTTCTTTCATTTTGTAGTCCTTCCTGGCCGTGGCCTAAGTGAAGGGCACTTTCCTGTCCTTCCCTCTCGAAAAGATAGATACGCGCTGCCTTTTAACCCTTCAGGCCCAGGGCTTGTGTGACCAGCCCACTCCGCTACTGAACTGAAAAATTCCTTGTTCAGCCCTGAGAAGAAAGCTCTCACTTCATCCAGACAACCCGCAGGAAGTGTTATTTGACAGGCTTTAGGGGATGGGGTCGAAGTCGGGGACGATTGCTTAGTTGTAAATATTTCCTCAAATTAATTCCCTTTTTAAAACATTAATTCTTTTTAAACAAAATTTTATGACAACTGACCTTGCTAAAGAAATAATCTGAGTGGTTTTATTAAAAACGAAGATAAGTGCTGACAGTTTTTTCCTTCTTTTTCTGTAATTGTGATGATTTTAAATTAGCTAAAATTTTTTTTGGGGGGAGACGACGTTGGGCCCCTAAAATAATACAAATGTAGAATCAGTCCAAGTGTTTTTGATTTAAAATATTTAGGGGATGAAATTTGGTCGTCGGGGTTCACATGATGACGGCATTAGTCTTGAAGTCTGTTTTGTTCATGTACTGCCTTGACCAGTGTCATATTTTTTTGCTTTTTGTAATACAATAGTTTGTTTCAAACAAAACATCTTAATCTCTTAGCCTTAGTAATCATTGCCTGCCAGAGGGTCTGATCTTAGAACATCTTTGATCAGTTGAAGGCATACGTTGCTGCTCTTGAAGCATAAAAAAATCTGGCTGCTTATTTTGTTCTTGCGGGCTTTCAGTATTACTTGAAATGCCGAAAATCTTACTGAAGTGGTTTTTCATTTTATGGTCACTTGTCCTAGAAAAGTGGCGAGTGTGATCTGCAGTCAGTAAACTTTTAAGTGTTTATTTCTGAAGTTAGCACCGTGATTCTTTTTCCATGACTTCTAATTTTTGTGCTTGTCATGGAGTCACGGATTTTCTCGTGGTCTTTTAATTAGTCTATTTGTTACTGACCTTTATCATGAAAGTTGTCATAACAAAGCAATAGTGTAGTATTCATAAAATCTTTCCATTCTGATGTTTCTTACATGTTTTATCTCAGTTTTGTGTGCATTGTAAGAAATATGATTAATACCGTCGTTGCATTGTGGAGGGCAACACACTCTTTTAATCTTAATTCCTTAGTAATTAGGAATTGGCAGGAAAATAGTGTATGGGTGGCCCTGTTAAATTACTAAGGTTTTAATTCGAGGGTAAAGTTAGTTGCTCGCTATTGTTTTTCATTTCAAGCTAGAGTTATGATCAATTAAATGTACCTTATTGTCATCATGTAAGCCTAAAAAATGTTTTAGTATTTTTCTGTCCAGATAAAGAAAATATTTTGACAGTTTTCTTGGTAAAGATTTTTTTAAAAATTTACCTGGTAAATTTTTACCGATTTACTCGGTGGATTTCAACCCTTAGTCCCCCAGAAAAAGTAGGGTTTTTCCTATGTCAGAACTAATAAATGTAATATCACTTAGGGCTGGAATCTGGTAAAAGGTTTCAGAATTTAAAGTTTGCTTTTGAAGCTCATCTGAAATTTGGGTTTTAAAAAATTTTTGCTTATGCTAGTAGTTGACTAATCAGTCCTTTTGCTAGGGTTTTGTGGTGTGACGTTAGAACACTCCCATGGGATAGGAGGTCTAAGGGAAACGTCAGATGTTTTTCATCGTGCTGCCTTGCTTTCGCTTAGAGCTGACTTGCGGCCCTTATAATTCTCTGTCCTGTTTACCATTTGCACATTTCGCACGTCATCATGATTTCTTTGGCGAGAAAGAGCTGCAAGAAATTCCCTTAAGGGCCTGCCTCCTCTGCAGCCTGCCTCTGCACGGATGGTGGTTCCTACAGCTTTGCACTTGCCTACAGAGCCCTGATCCTACAGCAGAAACTAAATGAAGCACTTATTGGAAGAATGCGAATTTTGTTTTACCACAATCTGCCCTATTTAGCAAGGAAAAAACTTCTGAGTCAGTTGCCTGATCAATTTAGTGGGAAAACCAAATCATTGTTTGTGCTTTATGTGTGCTTTTCTCTTGCAGACAGCCATGGCGTCTGGCAGTACTACCACCAGTGAGGAGGAGCGCAGTCTCCGGGAGTGTGAGCTCTATGTCCAGAAGCACAATATCCAGGCATTGCTGAAAGATTCTATTGTGCAGTTGTGCACCGCTCGACCTGAGAGACCCATGGCATTCTTGAGGGAATACTTTGAGCGGTTAGAGAAGGTAAAAATAAATGTGAAGAGATGATGTGATGACCTTGATAGTTGTTAAAATTAATACTTTGGAATGTTGCTGATTTGCACCATTTGGGAGGAAAAAATTTCTGACCAAAGAAGTTGGGAAAAATTTCAAAACAAACGCAATGAAAGCAGGTGTGGGGTGAATGCCTTGAGTTTAGCACTTGGAAGGCTGATGCTGGAGGATTTCTGAGTTTGAGGCCCGCCTGGCCTAAGATATTGAGACCCTGTCTCCAGAAATGGGAAAAAAAAAAATGCAGTTAAAGTATTTGTGGTAGTTTGAAACTTTTGAACCAGGCCTGAAAATGTAGCTCAGTGCCACCACACCTGCCTGGCAAGCTCAAGGTCTTGTGTTAGATCCCTAGTACTGGCAAAAAAAAAAAAAAAAAAAATCTGAACCAGTAAAATTTATCAGAAAAATGTATCTGTATGCTAAGTTCACTTTGGCTGTTAAAGAGTTTCCAGGTATGTTCTCTTTTAACTTCTAATTAGTGTATAAACTAATTAGATAAAGCTGATCAGAAATAGTGCAAAATTGTAGTGTGGAATCTTGAGTTTGATCCCTGGTACCAAAAAAAAAAAAAAAAAAAAGTAAAGGAATTCTCCACTAGTGAAGTCTCTTTTACTGTAGATTGTAGATTTTATCTAGAAGATTCACTCTGAAGATATCAGCTTGATGGTTGACACAGTTTTACCCTGTAGGTTTGGTTAGGACTTGTTCCTCTGTTTTTCACCATTGTGCATATGGCAGTGTCATTTGCATTTTTAAAAAATGATGACAGTTTTACATCAGAAACAGTGATTCAGTTTGCTTCCCTCAGAAAGGATGCATCAAAGAGTCTGGATCATGAAATGTTTTGAGTATTTGATTTGTTTTTGTAAATCAGTACAGTATGTATATATTGATCATGAATTAGTTGAGTGATATCTTTGATATGTGAACATTAATTATCTAATCATATAATAGAAATAGTGGTCTGGGCAGTTTCTTATCAGCTAATTTATTAGTAATTGAATCTATACACTGAGACTTAGAAAGTATTTACTAGGGAGGAGGTAATTTTTGTTTTCCTGAAAACTATTGAAATTGGTATTTAATACTATGATCAGAGTAATAGAAAATGAAGAAAATCAGACTGCTAAATAGTCCCTATGAATATCTGCTTGCTGCATTGGAATTGTAGTACAAATTCTGGCTTGCTTTTATTTTAGCGGTTTCCAAATAGTGGAAGTACTATGGAGCCAGGCCGTGAGTGTTCCCTGATTTGAAATCAAGTGCGTTCCTGGAGATCTGGTTCTGAAATAGGTCACTGTAAGGTGATCCTCCTTCTTTGGACATCAATAGAAACCATCAGATGAAGGGATTAAGTTGGTGAGACATTAAGTGTGTGTCTTTTTATAGGGAGTGTTGAATGTGTGGTGCTAGTTTCAAAGCCTGTGTTTACCACAGGACTGTTTAAGGATTAACCGAGTGGAAAGCAAGAGATGATTATTAGGGTAGTTTATTTGCCGATGAGATTTTTAGATTTATTGTATTGGCTTTTTAAAAAAATATCTTGTATAGTAATGTAATTTTTGCATGTACTCCTTTAAGGTGAATATAGGTGAATATATATACTGAGACTTTATGACTGAGTTTTCAATTTCTTATCAGGCCATTGTTTCTTGTATTATGTGTCTGAATCCTGTCACTTTCTCACTACATTGCTCTCATTACTTAGGGTTTACATTTCTGATCTTTTACTCTGTAAGAATGCATAGAAAACTCATTTTATCTGTTGAAAGCTATATTTTCATTCAGGCCATTGTCTGCAGTTTGTTCATTTAGACATGTATTTATTAGAATCCTGCCTATCTGGTAGATAAGAGAAATAACAATAGCTATCACCTTTGAGTGTCTCCTGTGTGCTGGGCGTGTGTGAAACTCTTGACATGCATGCAGACTCATTTCAGATGTGTGAGGTAGGTGATTATCACCATTGTACAGAGTCAGTAGGCAAAGCCAAAGGAAATGAAGTGACTTGGCTGTGGTCATACAGTATAGTATGTCAGTTGATGCTGTAGTATCATATAACCTCCAAATTTCAGTGGCTTATTTCTTGGTCACCAGACTATATTTCTTGGTCATATGCAGTTTTTCTGGGCTCAGGTCATTTTGTTGTCTTCATTCCACAAGTCATGTTCTGGGGTAGAGTGGAAGGAACAACCACTATGTAGGGCATGCTGTTCTCAAGGCAGAGAAAGGACAGCAGGTTGAAGGGGGAGGGACGCCAAGCCACACCAGTGCTAATGCTGTGGCAGGTCCACTTACATTCTGTGGCCAAAGGAAGTCATACAGCCTAGGCTTAAGTCAGTGGGGTCGGACGTTTATCTCTCCTATGAGAAGAATGGCAAGGACAAGGAGGAAAAAAAATACTTACATAAACATAAATAAATATTGGGAGCAGAATTTGAATCTTAAGAGTTAAGAATATAATACAGAATATAACACACAGCATAATTTAGAAGAGTCAAAAACATAACCAGTAAGTAGACTGCAAGTTTTTGTTTAATAAGTGAAAGAGCTAAAGAGGGAGACTGAGAGCTAATAACAGCAGCAGGAGTAGGGATATGAAAATGTCTCATAGTAGGTACTAGAAGTTGATGATCCAATTCAGGGTTGGCTGAGTCATCAAAGTTAAGTTATATTCGGATTGACTCATGCTTTTGAAAACAATGTTAAAATAAAAATGCTTCTGTCATTTCAGAATGAGCAAAAATTTAGCTAAGTAAAATACAGCTCCAAATGAGATTCGTAAATTTTTTTCCTGAAATTTTTTAAAGGCTGATGGCAGATTTAAAGGGTAAAGTTTGTGTTTTAATCTGTTGAACTTAGCACCTTGTGCTTGCAGTAGAAGTTTGGTGTTTATCTTGACTCTCAAAGCAGAGCCAAGGGCTAGATGTGGTGATGCATATGGGAGGCTGGAGTAGGAGGGTAGCAAGTTCTCACCCAGTCTGGGCAATTTAGGGGCCCTGTCTTGAAATAAAGAACAAAAAACCTGAAAAAAGGGAAGAGGCTGTAGGGCAATATGAAAGCCTTGGGTTCAAACCATAGTATCACAAACTACCCCCCCATCCCCCGCCAAAAAAAAAAAAAACCCCAAAACCCTGGCATCTCAAATTTTTAAAATATTTTTGGCGATACTAGGGATCAAACTCATGACCTTGCACTTGGAAGATAGGTGGCAGCGGCACTGAGCTAAATCCCTGGCTCCTTGAATTCTTACTATCATTTTTTTTTTTTTATCATTTTAAATGATAAATTCATTTAGAATTTGAGAGTTAGTTTAGGAAGATAATAGAAGGAAAAATGAATGAAAAAGTAAAAGATACATGTGCTTTTTCCTTTTTTACTTCAGGTATAACAACATTACTTAGAGGAATTTCTTTTTAAGGCATTAGATTAGAAAAATGAATGTTCATGCACTAAACTAAAATGAAAGTGGATTAGAAACTGAAATATTAGACCTGCTGCAAAACAAGTTAGGTAGAACTCTTAGAGACATTGGCTTAGGGAAAGACTTTATGAACAAAACCTGTATAGCGCAAGAACTAGCAAAAGTAGTGAACAAATGGGATCTCATCCTATTAAAAAGCTTCAGCACAGCAAAAGAAACTACTGACAGAGCGAAAAGAACTAACAATGTGGGGAAAAAAAATTTTATCGGCTGTTTCTCAGACAAAGGGCTACTATTTAGACTATATAAAGAGCTTAAAAAAAATCAACCCCCACATTAAAAAACCCAGGTAATAAATGAACCGACCCAGGCGTCTGAAATGAACAGATACTTTTCAGAGGGAGAAATAAAAGCAACTTAAGAAGCCTATGAATAAATGTTCAACATCACTGGCCATTCGAGAGATGCAGATGAAAACAACATTGAGATTCCATTTCACTCCACAAAGAATGGCTGCAATCTCAAAATTAGCCAGCAACAAATGCTGGTAGGGCTAGAGCAGAAAAAGGAACCCTTTTCACTATTGGGAATATAAACTGTACAACCGCTGTGGAGATCAGTGTGGAAATTCTTCAAAAAACGAGGTTCAGAGGTCCCATTTGATTCCACTATTCCCCTGCTAGGTATACACATGAAAAAATTAAAAGATTCATATCACAGCAACATATGTGCACCCATGTTTATAGAAGCTCAGTTTGTGATAGCTAAATCTTTGGAAACAACCCATATGCCCATCAACTGGAGACTGGATAAAGGTGTGTGGGTTTGTTTTTATTATATAAAATGGAGTATTACTCTGCCTTAAAGAACGATAAGTTTGAGTCATTTGTACTCAAGGGGATGTACCTGGAGGACATACTCATAAGTGAGATAAGTAGGTCACAGATGTGTAAACACCGTATCTTTTCTCTGATGTGAGAAACTGAAGATATAAATGAGTTCTAGAGTGTATGATAGATATTGTAAAATAGAAAATATTCAAAGGGAAAAGAGGGGATAAGTAACAAGGGGAAAGAAAAAATGTGATGATAATGAAAGCAACAAAACTTACACATATAGGTAGTGGGAGGATGGAAGGGTGGGCAGGGGAATGGGAACAAAATGAGAATTCAGTCATGTCATACTGGTACAAATTCTCAATGTTGAGTGATCATGGTATGTATATAAAATGTGTCAATAAAATCAGTTAAAAATACAGAAAAGAAAAATGTTTAATAGTTACCTCCAGTTTTATATTGATTCAGTAAGAATCAGTTTTTAAAAACCTAGTTACTCTTTAACTTCAGGTGTGAACCTTAATAATACAACTTTGCTGGAGGAACTTTGCTAACTCAGTTCTTATTGTGGGCAATCTTTACTTCATTATTTGTTTATATCTGAGACTCAGGCTAGAATGTGAATTTTGTAGGCTCTTGAACGTCTGTTTATTTTCATATTCCCATTGTCTAGTGAGGGTTGTGACATAACAGTCCAAAAAATGCTCATCCAATTAATGAGATAGCTTAATAAATTAGACATTGTTTACTTTCCCTTGTTTGTGTTATTCTTGGATCATGTGCTTTTGTGGGGATTGTCTTTTACTGAAGAGACCCATAATTCCTAGGATTTCGTTTTATAGTCTATTGCTGTTTACATTATAACTTATTGCTGTTAGTGCAGTATTAAAGTGAATACCTAATATTTTATGTTCTGTGTTCTTGTGCTAATGACTTACAATAACTATTAAAATGTTTTTACTCTGTTATTATCTAAGAAACAGCCTCATGCAAGAATCTCTTTTCAAACTTATTTCTGTGTTCCCAGTTGGAATTGGCATTTTCTCTTTACATTGGCTTAAGTAAAGAGATTTGCTGTGATTTTTGATGGATGCTAATTGGAATACAGGAATACCACCTTTACATGCTGGCATCATATATTACCTACCTGCAATTTCTTTCAGGAGGAGGCAAAGCAAATTCAGAATCTGCAGAAAGCAGGTACCCGTACAGACTCAAGAGAGGATGAAATCTCTCCTCCCCCTCCTAACCCAGTGGTGAAGGGTCGCCGGCGACGTGGTGCTATCAGTGCAGAAGTCTATACAGAAGAAGATGCTGCTTCATATGTTAGAAAGGTAGCTTTGATACATAAACATGGGAATAATGTTTCTGGGACCCCATCTAGTGTCCTAGTGCAAATACTACTTCAAATAAAGACAAAAGTAGTTATTGAGCACTAGGGAATAGATTTCTATAATAGCATGACAGCAGAGGAAATAGTGATTATAGACCAATATAGTAGATGGCCGAACTTTAGGGCTTCATCATTTCCTGCTCTTTTGCAATTGGAGAAGCAGGAGATACTCCTTTTTCTTTTATATTCTAGTACCAGGTTTTTGATACTATGTAATTATGATTTTTAACCTCCTATCATGTAATCTTTCATCTTAATCTGCTCTTTCTCAGAGTCAGCTGGCCACTGAGTTATGTTAATAGCCTTGATAAGGGAGTAGAGATTAGAATCCCAGGCCTTTGCGGCATGTAAAACTAATAGAACTAAAAGATAGCAATTTAAAAAAATACTTAGTTTTAGATATGCATGATGACCCTTTTCATCCCTGCAGTTGGGGAAGGTGAGGCAAGAGGGTCTTGAGATTGAGACCAGTTTGGGCATTTTTACATCAGCTGTTTACTTCCTTAGAAAACCTAAAAGGTAGCATCAGAAATAAATTCCTATATGAATTACAATGTAAATACCAATAGAACTCTATACAATTAAAGTAATCTTTGTTTTAGTTGTCACAATCAGGGCAGTCGTTGTATGTGACAGCCGCATGTTCCGTGCCATGTCTCACTTAACACTGACAGCACATGTGCTTTGTTTGCGTTCCTGTGTGGCAGGCCATTCTGGTCAGCACTCTTGTCTTCTGGTTTTTCAAGGGCTTCTTACTATACTGTATAATGTACACTTAGCAGGAAAATAAGATATTAAAGTAAAATATCAAATATGTAAGGAGTGCTTAGAATGGACATCAACATTTTCGTTTGAGCTGTTTACTTGTTTACAAAATGTAAAAGG
This sequence comes from Petromus typicus, assembly GCA_004026965.1. Taxonomy (NCBI): domain Eukaryota; kingdom Metazoa; phylum Chordata; class Mammalia; order Rodentia; family Petromuridae; genus Petromus; species Petromus typicus. The sequence continues at coordinate 49,056 of PVIR01003591.1, forward strand.
TAACATGAGAAATAAATGCCCATGTGAACTGTAATGTAAATGCAAACAAAAGTACAACAAAAATAATCTTTGCCTCAACTATCGGACCCAAGGCAGTCTTCACACATGAAAACTGCACATTCCATCCATAAGGGAGTATTGCTTACACTGATAGTACATATGTTTTGTTTTCCTGCCCTCTTTTTATAGAGCACAGTTGACATGTTTTTGGTTTTCTTGTTGTTGTAGTAGGTTTTTGTGATGACTTGCCTGTCAGCTCAACAGTGTGCTCCACAGTTTTTTTGTGCATGCCCTGGACAGAAATATTTTGATTTTCCTCTGCTGTAGATGATCTCTTAGGAGTTTCAATCCCAGTCTTCCAAGAAAATTTCTCCGTGGTATTTTGTATTTGCTATTTTCTTTGTAAACTATCACACTGTATGTGCTACACTTGTTTAGGATCAAGTAAAACAACCCTTGGATAATACTTTGGTTTTGAGTAATATTGTAGTTGCAGCATGACTTATCAATAGGATTTACTCTGTCTGACTTTGATTTTATTGTAGAAGGTTAACCATCTCAGGCTTTTGTTTTATCAAGGTTCCCTTATCAGTATTTCCATCATGGTGCAGTGTTGACATCAGCAATACTAGTTTATTTTTCTTTGCCGTATACAAGGCCAGTGTTCTGTGTTCCTGAAATCCAGAGATTGCACTACACAGTTCTTTGTTTTGAAATTGCAGCATTTCATTTGGAATTTCTGCTTTGTTCCTGTGTACAGTTCCATGCTAGTCAGCTTGTGTTCCATTAGCAAATGCAACATCGATTGAACACTGATAAACCAGTTGTTGAATATCATATTCCGATCAGTTTGAGAGATGGGAGCAGCAAGTGTGTTTACATCATTCAGTTTATTACTGTGTGAATAAGGACCTAGAGTTCTATGATAAATTTCTAAATTGAAAGCATAATAAGTCATCTCATTTACAAACACATAAATTTTTATGCTGTATTTTGAAGGGCTTTTTTTTGGCGTATATTGCCTGAACTTACAATGACAATGAAATGCTGCAAGATACTAATAGTCCTGTATTCAGTTGGTATAAATTGTTTGACAGTTAACCCACAAACCTTTTTCTTTCTTGGTGGGTGGTGTCATCAAACCTTAGGCAATTTTGAAGGAAACCAAATCTCGGAGTCATAATTCTACAAACCTCAGGCCCACACCCATACTTTTCTGTAAGCCTTTTACATTCTTGTGATTACCATGAGAAAGTCCTGCTAAGTACAATAAACCTTTAAATTCTTTCAGTTCAGCTAGTAAGATGTCATAATTAAGTACATTTCTGAGTAGGGCTAAATGGTGCATACAGAATGTTTTACTTGTATTTCAGCATTTATGTACTTCACAGTATCTTGAGGCATTCCATTTGTTACAGTTTCCAATACTGAATGACAGGGATGGCCTTCGGTCCAGTAAGTTCCACCCCTGCCAAGATCTTTACTATATTTTTGGCCCTAGTTCTAACATTGAATTGTTCCATTTGCTTGCATGACCATTTTATATCATTCGGATTAGTTAAATATGTACTGACATTGTGTCTTTGGTGTCTGAATGAAGGAGGGCTATGTTCCTTGGGTCTGATTCTAGTTCTATTTCACGGTCACAGGAGCTTTGGCTCACATGACCAAAGACTAGGCCATTATTATCTTCATGACTAATATGGTAATTCACTTTTGATTACCTCTAAAACTTGCAGGTCTGGTTTTTCATGTGCCATTGGATTAAACTGAGCTACTTCAACCAGAAACATCAAAAGAGAATATTAAAAAATACAAATCTTAAATGCACAGGAATTAAGCAATGAGCATTTCATGGGTAAAACTTGGTCTCTTGCTGCTTTGGAGTTCCTGTGCATACCTTGCTGTTTATCTGCCAAGTGGGTGAATGCACAGATGGGTTCGTGCTTTCCCCAGGTCCAACTGCTGTGAGTCACACTCATATTTCTGGTAAAATACGTATTTTTATAACAGAAGAGTGGCTCAGGTAAACTTATGCAAAACCTGTTTAGCTGCGCATTATGTGGATAAAAATCCCTGTTGACACTTGTGCATGTGCACACACCTTGCCGTTCATTGTACCAAATGGATGACACAGAGTGCTTGCTAGATCCCCATGCGTAGCTACTGAGATACACAGCAGGCTCTTACGCTAAAGTAAAAATTTACTTTAGAGGAGTTATGAGATGGGTCTTGGAAAGCCAGTTTATGCCATAAAGAAAATAAAAAGGATTGGGGAGGTAGCTCAGTGCAGAGGCCCTGGTTCCCACTACCACAAAAAAATCAAAATTGAAACAGCTTAGTTTGCCTCAGAAGAATGATGTTGATCAGGTGCTTTTGGATTATTTAGTTGACAACTGGGAGCCAAATACTGTCCTTTAAATATAGGCCTGGATATAAGCAAGTGGATTGATAAGTCAACACTTGAGTACTTTGTGATGATGGTCCAAGTGTATTGTAGTGAAAATATTCAGCTCAAGACAGTCTTATTTCAATAAAATAATGTGGCCTGACATTTAATTGAAATGCAGATTGCAAAACATGAAATGTTTCTGGTGTATGGAATTGTCATTTGATCTTCAATTCTCTTCTTAGGTTATACCAAAAGATTATAAGACCATGGCTGCTTTAGCCAAAGCCATTGAAAAAAATGTGCTGTTTTCACATCTTGATGATAATGAAAGAAGGTAAGAACAGGTTCTTTTTAAAAATACCATTTCTTTTCCACTTGGGGTATGATCTCAAAACTACTGTCAGCATTATTGCAAGTTTTAAAGCTTTTATTAATTGTTCAGCAAATGACAATTGAGCTGAAAATTTGAGAGCTTGAATTCTAGATTAATAGTAGATTTCCACAAAAGAGACATGTAAAACCTAAGACTAGGTCTTATGTTTGTTGCAGTGACATTTTTGATGCCATGTTTCCAGTCTCCTTTATTGCTGGAGAGACAGTTATTCAGCAAGGTAAGCGCTGTTATTTTTGTGACACGCAGTATGGACTGGAGGATTGTTTTGGTTTTCTTTTATTGGAGTTTATTTTCCTCTTTAGATTGTTCTGTGAATACTATTGGATTTTCTTAATTAAAAATTATTGGTGCTAGTAAGGGATTAATATCGTTGGTACAGTTTTGTTTAGTTAAAGAAAATGCCTATTTTTAAGTTGAACGTTGTAGGGAATTACAGGCTTATAGAGCTTCTGTTTTTATATTGTTATTAACCACTTTAAAAATAAAGCACCTACATTCCTTATTATATAAGAATATAATAAGGAATATATATATATAATATAGGAATATCTTCTAATATAGGAATATAATATGATATAGGAATATCTTCTGTTTGTAAGATTCTATGTCTCCTGCAGATTCCCTTTTGCCTAAGATCGATGTGAATATAACCCTTTTTTCTTTCTTGACACTCTTTTTTAGACTATCTTTTTGCTTATTTCTTGATATATCTTCTTTTTTTCTTGACATTTTCAAGGGGTTTTTATAAACCACATATTTTCCCCTTTTGTGATAGTTTGATATTTTGTTATTAACTATTTGATTTCTTAATAATTGTTATTACAGAGGACATAGGAGTTAATAACTTTGTACATCTCTGTGACTTTTAAAGTTTTTTTAGGTAATCTTTACACCAGATTACTGAAAATAAAATTGCTCAGTCTTATGACTTAAAATATATTGCTGTAATTTTTTTTCCTTAAAGAGTGTGTTCATCTTAATATACTATTCAAGGATCACCATGAGTTTATATTAATTTGGTCTTTCATTGTCTTTTTTGTTGTTGTTGTTCTTTTAGGTGACGAGGGGGATAACTTCTATGTGATTGACCAAGGAGAGATGGATGTAAGATTTAATAATAACAGAAATTTGTTAATAATCTTAAAGTCAGTGTTTTGTTTTTTATCATTTCTTAGAAGCAAAGCATAGTGTTTCCTGAAGGACTCTTACAGTTCTTTTATGTCAGGTACATCAGCACCTTTTGCTGAGTATTTTTATGACACTTCAAAACTTTCTTTAGCTACAACTTTTGTTAGAGTAGTAAAATGCCTTTGTGCTGGGAAGTTAAGATTAAAATGTAGTCGGGCCGGGGATCTAGCTCAGTGGTTCTGGCGCCTGTCTTGCAAGTGCAAGGGCATGAGTTTGATTCCCCGGTAATCACATACAACAATGCCGAGTGTGTACACTCACGCCCACCAGCAATCAGAACCGTATACCACAGTGCTGGGCATGGTGGCTCACACCTGTAATCCTACCACTTGGGAGGCAGAAGCAGAAGCAGGAGAATTGCTGTGAGTTCAAGGCTGAGCTAAGGGCCAGCCTGAACTACAAAAGTGAGACCCTGTCTCAAACAAAAAAAAGATTAAAATGTAGTCAAGTCGTGTCTGCACCGGGCCAATTCACTGTGAAACTTAATGTAAGTCTTACCAATGAAATGGGGACAAAAATAGCAAAACAGGATTGTTAGAAAATTCAATGACTAATGCAAGTACACTAATGCTTGGTGTACTGCTTAGCCCAAAAATAGAATAGTAAATGTATGTCATGGGTATTACTACTTAATGGACTTTTTTCCTTCATCATTTTTACAGAGTACTTTTTTCCCTATCATATAAGTGCACATTTGGATCGTGCCAGAATTCAGATATTTTGCTTTGCTATGTTCTGAAGACAAAATTATACTTTTTTCTTTCTTTCTTTTTTTTTTTTTGAGACAGGCTCTCACTATGGAACCCAGGCTAGCCTTGAACTCACAGCAATCCTCCGGCCTCTGGCTGAGTGCTGGGATTACAGGAGAGAGCCACCATACTTAGCATTGTGATATGTGATACTGGGGATCAAACTTGGGACCTTGTGCTTGCCAGGCAGATGCTGGAACCACTGAGCTAAATCCCTGGTTCCTATACTGTTTTTTTTTAAAGTTCCAGAGTCCGATCTTCCATAAAGGTTTGAGAATTTTTAACACTTCCTTGTATAGATGTAGAGAAAAATGCTTCTTTGATGTCATTTGCATTTTAGGTATATGTGAACAATGAATGGGCAACCAGTGTTGGGGAAGGAGGGAGCTTTGGAGAACTGGCTTTGATTTATGGAACACCTAGAGCAGCCACTGTCAAAGCAAAGACAAATGTGAAATTGTGGGGTATCGACCGAGACAGCTATAGAAGAATCCTCATGGTAAGACACCATTGGTTTTTGGAGTGTGACTTAGAAGTTTCATCTGTATAAATAATATTAATGAATAATATCACCAAATTGAAATGACCAAATGCCTAATTTCTGCTGATTGGATATTTTGGACTGGGGCCTGTTTAGCATTATTCATTATGCCACTGGAGGCAGTGACGTTTTAGAGTAAAAGTTTAACCAGATTAAAAAAAAACAAAAAAACAATAAAGATCATGAAAAAGTTCAAAAAAAAAAAAAAAAGGTTTAACCAGAAATAACATGGGAAACAAAATGTAACGGTCAGATTGTATTTATAAATCTTAATGATTTTCCCATAAATGCATGTTCATGTTACAGATTGCTTGACAGGCTACTTTAAAGTTTATAAAGTTATTTAAGGCCACTCAAAAGTAATGAATATCTCTAAGGTGAAAGTGGATTGTCAGTAGTAGATTTGTAATGTCCCTATTTATTAGGGGACATACACTGTTGCAGCATTCTGTTTATACAGTCAGTCTTTTGAGAACTTTGTGGTCCATTTAAAGAGTAGCTTTGGATATTTGAGTCCTAGCTAATGGTACTGGCCATTCTGAGTGGTTTTCTTAAGTTTTGTAGAGCCCATCTGGATATTTGAAAATGTGCAGTCTGATGCACGTCAGATTGTTTTGGTATTTGGGTTACATCTTCCTTTATTTCTGAATTCCGTATGTACATAGCAAAATTCACAGATGCTCATGTCCCTTACGTAAAATGGATTAGTGTTTGCCTATAAACTGTGCATATTCTCTGAATACTTAAAAATTATTTTACTAATACATGTTTGCAGTACGTATATATTACATTCCTTTCGTGGAGTTGGTACGTGGATGTAACATCTCTTACATCTCTTCCCCCTTTTTTTTTAATCCCTTTCCCTCTTCTCCCTCCTCCTTCCATCTGTGGATCTCCTTTGCACATGAGAAAGATCTTATCTTTGCTTCCTATAATTTTTTGTTCTTAATTTACAGCTTGGGTGTCTCATGTAAGAAGCCATGCGACATTTATGCTTGTGTGTCTGTCTGATTTATTTCACTTAACATTATGGTCTCAGCATGCATCCATTTTCCCACAGGTGACTCAGATTTACTTTTATTACAGGGTAGCATGTACTGCATTATTTGTGATACCATATTTTCTTCATTCATCTGGATCATGGACATTTAGGCTATTTTTCCAGTTTAGCTGTTGTGAATTTGTGCTGTTACAAACACAAGTATGTGTATAGCACTCTAGTATGATGTCTTTAACTTGTTTCAGGTGATACCTAAGAGGGGAATATCTGGGTCCAATGGAATTTCTAGTTTTAGTTTATTTGAGGAATCTCCATTGATTTCCAGAGTGGTTGTAGTAGTTTATATTTCCACCAATAATCTAAAAAGATTCCCTTTCCCCATACTTCAAATCATCTATGGATTATTTACTAACATCTAATACATAGTAAATGCTATGTAAATAGTTGTACATTATTGTTTCGAGAGTAATGTTAGGCAAAAAAATCTGTACATGTTTCAATACAGATAAAATTCTTTTTCTGTATTTTTAATTTGCATTTGAGTTTGTGGATGCAGAATCTGTGGATGTGGAATACTGGTTGTTTCTGTGTATATAGAGGTTTATACACACATAGATAATGGATATTTTCTCCCTTTCTTTTTCTCTCAGATACATTTGATACACTTGGTAGATAGACAACTTGGCTGTGTTTGGGGCAGTGGGACACTTTCTTGAGTCAAGTGGGAGCAGTGCATTTCCCTGGGTGCTGGGGTTTTGAGGAGGAATTCTGTGCAGGGAGTATAGTTAGCTGCTGCGCAGGTAGGACTAGGTGATGTTTGGAGAACTGACCTTTTTCTTATTTGGCATTTTCACTGCATGATGGTACTGTGTACCTTCTTTGGCCAGGATGCCTGGTGTTCCTCTTGGGAGCATGTAACAAAGAGCTTTTTTGTATTGTTAAATAGGAGCACATCCATCTTCAGTGTGAAGAAAAATGATCGTAAATCCAGAAATAGCAGCAGCAGCAAGCTTTGACTTTTAAAAAAAGTTTATCTGAAATGTATTTCACAACATTATATAATATATATATTTTTTAATTTATAGGGAAGCACGCTGAGAAAGCGAAAAATGTATGAAGAGTTCCTTAGTAAAGTTTCTATTTTGGGTGAGTTTTGGAAAGTTGTTATGAAAAACTGTTAAACTATTAATGATAGTCTTTCTTAAAGTTAACTGATGTATATTTTTGCTAATATTAATGAAAAGCATGTGGAAATGTTTTTGAACAGTATTGAAAGTTTGACTAAGTTAAAAGTAATTTTAGAACATGTTGAATTTGATAATACTGTAACTGGTCTTGAGAAAAGCTTTCTGAAAGTGATGGTGCTGCTTTTACTCTCTAAAAAGAAAGCTAGAAGGATCTTTTTTCTGATAGCAGACATTCTGTTACTCCTACTAGGACACTCTCTATCTTTTGTTCTGTCACTGACTGAATTTACTGGTTCTGGAAAATATTTCCAGGAATATATTTTCTCTGTAGAAAGATTAGGTATCATTTGCTTTCCTTCTCTGCAAACATTCCAGATGTGTTGAAATGTATAGTAAAGCAGGTTAATGGAAGACATTTCTGTGTGTTTTGTTACACAGATTGGGAACCATTCAAGCTTAGCATTGAGGAAGAAAGTTAGGAATAAGTAAGGAGACAGTATTTTGCCCTTTATTTTTATACGGTGATTTGACTTTTTCCTCTCCCTTATTCTTCCTTATTTACCCTTTAAAATAGTTCCATTCATGTAGTTTCTCAGTTCCTTTGGGAACAAACATTTACCTGCTCTTTTTTCATGAATAAATTCAGCTGTGGATTTAAATGGGTAGATGATTTGTTTGAACCTTTAGAAAAGCAAGGATGGCGAAAATGTTCTTTTTGGATAGTACATTTGTGGGTTTGGTTTGCGATGACAGTGTTTAGGAACACTTCATGGTCATTGTCTTATTCCTTTGCCATTGAGTACAGGTATTATAAGTTAACTTGGCTACTAAAGTGTCTAAGAGCCATCTGTAGATAATATCGGAATTCTGATGAGACTGCTCTGTTTGGTCTGAGACATCACTAAAGTATCGAAGAGGGATTAGCTGTGGTTGAATCCTTGTATACTTTGCATTAAAATGTTAAACACCACCACATAATGTAGATATATTTTTTGGATTCTTGTCTTTCAGAGTCTCTGGACAAGTGGGAGCGTCTCACCGTAGCTGATGCATTGGAGCCAGTTCAGTTTGAAGATGGGCAGAAGATTGTGGTTCAGGGAGAACCAGGGGATGAGTTCTTCATTATATTAGAGGTGCAGAACTTGATGTTTGCTTCTTTACAAGGAAGGCCAGTTGTGATTTGCAACTTTAGTTTTTGAGAATATCCCACAGTTTTAGTTACAAATTGTCCTCTGTTTGGAAATGCGTATGTTTAGTTTTTCTGCAAGCTTTATTTTAAGAGAGTTTGAGTCATAATTCTCAAAAAGTGTAACACACAGGTAGACCGGTTCTGAGTTACCTAATTGCTGTTTATGTGGTAAGCTAAAAGTAAGCTCAGTAATTTAGTATAACAAAATTCGGCACCATCTTTGTTAAAATGCACGCTTCTGTGGCATTTGGTAAATCAGCCTCAAAGATGGTTAATAAATTGTGGTATATGTGCTGCTGAAGTAAGCATGATGCTTAATAAATTCCAGAAGTTGGTATGTTTTTATCTTCACAATTCTTGGAAATGCCGCTCTGGGTTAGAAAGTATTTGTTCAGCTCTCTTGTCTCTGGTGATTTTCTTACAGGGGACAGCTGCTGTGCTACAGCGTCGGTCAGAGAATGAAGAGTTTGTTGAAGTGGGAAGATTGGGGCCTTCTGATTATTTTGGTATGTTAGCTTCACTCATATTAAATGTGTACTGTGGTTTCAGTTACTGCACAATGAGACATTGTAGTATTTCATAATTTCATCCTTTCTTAATTTAGTTTTGCAAGTGCATTTTAATTGTACAGAATAAGAGGTTTTATTGTATGAGATTTTTATTGCATACCCACACTTTGAATATGCCCTCACATCCACCTTCACTCTTCTTCCTCTTCTCTCTGGTTCCTTTCTCTGATAGTCTGCCTTTTACTTCTGTGCCATCTTTTTTATCTCTAGATCCTATATTCTAATTGTTTTGGGGGGAGGTCTCAGAAAATAGTGTGAGACTTGATCCATACTCAGTTAATAATTGAGTTGTCTTATCTATTACTTGATACTTTGTGTGTTTTTTTTAAATTGATTTTGTTGAAAAAATGAGAATTAAGTTGTGTCATATATGGGCACAAATTCTCAGTGTCGATTGTAATCATGATGTGTATATAAATTGTGTTTTTTTGAGATAGGACTTTATGTGGTCTAGGCTGCTCTTGGACTCTGTGTATGTCAGGCTGGCCCTGAATTTGTGTCCTCCTGCCTCAGCCTCCCAAGTGCTGGGATTACAGGTGTGCGCTACCACAGCTGGCCTTTGTTTTTTTAATGCAGTTGCAGAGGCCTGTACTAAGTTATTGAGGAAACAAAACTTTGTTATTTTCTCAGAGTGCACTTTTTAGGGAATGTTTCTGTGGGAGTTGGGCTGCTCTTACACTTCTCCTTTCCCTTTTCCAGGTGAAATTGCCCTACTGATGAATCGTCCTCGTGCAGCCACTGTGGTTTCGCGTGGGCCCTTGAAGTGCGTTAAGCTGGACCGACCTCGTTTTGAACGTGTCCTGGGCCCGTGTTCAGATATCCTCAAACGAAACATCCAACAGTACAACAGTTTCGTGTCACTGTCTGTCTGAAATGTGCCTCCTAGGCCTCCCTTTTCTACCCCCAGTCCATGCTTCACTCATGCAGACTGCTTTATTGTCCCTTCTTGCAGCACCAAGCGGCCACTGGCATTGCAGCTTCTTTCTTTATATTATTAAAAGTTGCTTTTATTGCACTGTTTTTAATTTGGAGCATTAGCGAAATGCTCGTACACAAATAAATACAAGAGTTCTGTGACTTTGCTGTTAACGCTTCTCTCTGTGCAGTGTTAGTGTTCATCTGGGCAGCGAGTGCCATGCTTTTGGTGAGGGCGGATCCCAGCGCCAGTGAATTACCATAGAGTAATGATACAACAGTGTGAGATTTTTGTGATATCATTTCCGGTTATAAGCATATTTAGACTGTGGCCATACATGCTGTATTTCTATATAGAATAAATGACTTCTCTTTAAGCTGTAAGGATTAGAAAAAATGGATATAGAAAATCTTAGTGTAGAAGAAAGACATATACTTGTAATTAAACTAGTTTAAGGGTGGAAAATGCCCATTTTTGCTAATTACCAGATGGTTATGATTATTTCAGCCCCTCTAACCTGAATTTTTATTTGCCAAGGTATTCTGCCTGATTTGTTTATATTTTGTTATTAATGTTTCCTCTCTAATTCTGAAATATTTTTATGTGTGGCTTCTATATCTGCCTTTTAAGTTTGAAACCAAATCAGAGAATGCAGATATTGGGTTACAGTGTAACTACATCTGCCTTAGCCCACAGATTCTGGTTAGACCTTACTTCAGCTAGTGCCAAATACTGATGATGGGCGCTAAATTGAGAATAAGATTTGAGATGTACGTTCTTGCTTGTTAATTTAGAGCTTTTGGTTAATGTATATCTTCCAGTCAGCTGCATTATAATCTCCCATGCTGAGTAAACTGATTCCAGAAGATTGGATTGCTCAGTGGATACAGATGGAACAAAGTCATAAAGAAAAATGGAGGTTATGTGGCTAAAGGGAGGAACAGGGTAGACAAAATCAGTTTTGGCAAATTTTCCTCCACAAAATTCATTGGGGCATGAGATTTGGGAAGAAGTGTTTGTATTTGGGTTTAACGGGTTTCCCTCCTTTTTTTAATGTCAAGAAGAATTTCTGGTGGGGTAGACGTGTAGGTAGGATGTGTTTGTGTGTCTCTAAGGCCATCCTGCTCAAAGTCTGGCTTGACTGTCTAGTCTGTATTTCTCTGAAGTAAACTTGTGTTCTGAGTCTTAACTGTATTTCAGTATTTTCCAGCCTTATGTGTTACATTATTCCAATACTATCAACAGTTTATTTTTATTATTGTTATTTTTTAAACAAAAATCTCACAGTTCCATAATGTAGGCACTTTTATTTTCATTGTGATATATATATAGATATCTATATATGTATTTATATATAGATATCTATATATATAAAATGTAGGTCATATTTGGGAGTGACTGCAAGTATTTTCCACCTCTGTGCAACAGGTTCTGGTTAATAATCCTTTCTCTTATCCTTTCCTAGGCAATTTAAATTGGCCAAGGTACATTTTTTCATAGATTTGAAAAGTTTGTAGGTTGTTACAAACTTGGAATAGAAATCTGAGCAGTTTTACTTACATTTAAGTATGGGATAGAATGCCACCTTGTTAAAATTTTTTAATTTTCAAAATGAGGCTTTATGATCTGTACTTACCTTTGTGTTGGGCTACTTTTTTTATATTGAAAACAATAAAAACTGTTCATATCAGCTTAAAGCTTGATTTGATATTTGTTTAAATGCCAAAAATGTACTTAAATGAATTATGTAGAATGCCATGAAATTGCAGTTTCATATATGTATGTAATCATGTTCATGTGTATTTAGATACATATACTGCTTTCTAAATGAGTTTTATTCAAACCATTTGGCTTGCTATACTCCCTTTTGTAGTTTTAAATCTTAGACAATTTAAGGTAAGCCTAAATTTAACAGTTACTACATTGAAAGCTTTATCTTTGTGCAATCTAAGTATATGTGAGAAATCAGAGTGGGCATAATTTGTCTTGGTTGGTATTCAGGGTTTATGGAGTCATTATTTCTGGATTTGGTGATACCGATCTCTGAGATCTGCTTTAGAGAGTATAGATGGCCAGAGGACCATTTTGTATTGTTTCCTGGTTACCAGTCTGATTATGCTGTGTGTGCTAATATATGCTATTCTTTTTGTTATAGAGTGTCTTAATGATAGGTCAAGTAATAAAATATTAAATCATTTAAATTCTTAAATGAATCAGTTTTTCTTCCCTTTCTCTTTTTTCCCTACCTCTGTCCTTCCCCAGAAATCTGTTACTCTGGAGGGCAAGAATGAAAAGGGAAAGTGAATTATGGGATTTGTGTTTTGAAAGAGTAATAATTTTATTTTCAGTGTGTTCCATTTGAGTTTATCCAAGACTGGATCTCATAACCTTGCATGAAGGGTAATTGAAATGTAGCAAAATTACCTACCAAGGCATGGAAGGAAAGATTCAGTCAAAAGCCAAAGGATTCCTTTTTTTGTAAGATGATTAGTGTTGTGGCTTTGGAAGGTTCAGATATTTAATGGGGAACCATCATCTCTAGAGGATTTATCATTAGATAAACTTTAGATATGCGTTTAGCTACTTAAAAATGCTTTTTAAATTTTTCTTAAAGCCTTGCTCTAGTACTTGTTTCTGATACTCCTAATACTTCTCATAATCAAAAGCCTTGTTTTTGAGGAGTAAAATCATGAAGTTGTACTCATGTCTTCACATGCAGTGGTGCCAGAAGGACATTCTTTAAAGTTTGCTGCTTTGTTACATTGTATGTAGTTGGGTTCTGTGATCTCTGCCTTGAGCATCACAACAGGGCCTGCCTGACTGAAGGCGGTTTTTCCAGATTGATTGTCTTCACTGTAGTTTAAGTCTCCTGCTAAAATAAAATAGCCCATGTAGTCTCATTTGTTCCATTTGTTTAATGCCGTCAGTGTTGACATTTTAAAACTGAAGTAGTAGTGTGTTGTCAGGGCTTTCCGTGTGTTCACAAATTTGTAGACCCTTTTTGAGCTTTTGTGGGCCCTGGAGTAGTGTATTCTTAGATGAGCTGAAAAAAACAGTTAGTAGAGAACCATTTAATTTGTCCCCAAAGGTATCTGTCATAATAGTTATTAAAGGCAGTGGCTATCTGAACTTAGTGTTATGTTCAGTCTCTCCTTTGTTATGGGCATGGAGTTTAATGAGGAAATTTGCATTGTTGAGTACATATCTAGCTAAAATTTGTTTTTTCAGAACTGTGATATGTCTCCACCTAAAACTAAAAGCAGCAGTTCATGTGACTTCTTGTTAAAAGTTCTACCTATTTTGTTTAGTTTGGTGATTTAAGAAGTTGCCACTAGATGGAGAGCTTTTAAAAATCATCTTTATTGATTTCAGTTGTATATTTGCAAATGTGCCTCCTTGCTAAGATTTATTTGTACCCCCCACCCTGCCCGACTGCCGCTGCAGTACTTCCAGGGCTTCCGCCCTCATCTGAGGACCTGCTCAGAGCAGCCTCAAGTCTCCAGTGCATGTTTTCCCAGCCGAGGTGGAAGCAAGGGCACCTTCAGTCTTGGTTCAGCCATGAGTAAGTGCCGTTTTCTTAGTCTTTTTAGTGCTGCATGTTTTGGTTGATGATTTTACTGTTTAAAAGGCCGCTCAGTGTAGGGATGATGTGTTGACAGATGTTCCTCACTGCAAAACAGCAATGATGTACTTTACATGCATAGTATGTTTATTTGATAAGCTTTGCTCATGCATGAGTTAATGCTGCTGGTCATGAGTGCAGTGTCAAGGAACTGGCAATATAAGACAGTGTGTCTTTAATACGTGAAACAGAATTACATAGTGGTGGGTTGGCAGAAGTGCTACTGGAGTCTCCTAGGGGCCTGGGATATCCTGGTTTCCCCTAGGAGCAGTGTCTCAGTGTTTGCCAGTTCAGTGTCTGTGATATAGGCTATCCGTAAGAATTAACTTTTTTTCCTTGTGGTTTTCAGACTTCAGTTGTCTTGACTTGCGAGGGCTATAACAAATTCTCCAAACCCCTTTCCCTATTAGTGCATATACTGAATTGTTTGCTGTCAGTGGTTCACATGAAGATTTCACAGAGTCAGGAGGATGCGTATTTATGTCAAGGGAAGTTGAGCAGTGGTTCAGAGTTGGAAGAACTTGTTAGTCCTGAGAATGGGGTATTTTATTTTCTGGTATTTTTGACAAATGATGGTATTAATTTTGTTGTTAGCAATAAAGTCATGGAATGTTAAAGATAATACAGTATATAGACACTTTATATACAGTCAGATTCAATTCTATTTTATTATGTGAACTACAGGAAAATATTTCTGTGCTATTTAAAAGCTAGTTTATGGTCATAGAAGTGGCCTCATTTGAGATGGAGCTGTAATTTATCTTCCTGAGACTGTGTGGTTTGGAAGTCCCAAACTCTTTTGTGCTTTTCTTTGAACATCTGCTAGAATATTTTTTGCTTATTTTTCTGGATGTGTTTTCCTGGCTTCTCCACTGGAAAAAAAAAAAATAACTCGAAGTTGGAGATAGTTGATGAAGGGGAAGCTTTGAGCTGCAGGAGAACTAAAAAAGTCTCTGAGATTAAAATGGTTACGACTGGCCTGCACATGTATGTTTAAGCTGGTGAGAATGTGTTAAGGTTACTCTGTCAGAGGTAATTTTTTTCATATTGAGCAAACATCAGTCATAAATTGTGATTGTGTTGGATTTTTGTATTACAGTTGGAATGGGTCTAAATCATTAAATTGTGTGATTTTTGTTAGTGTCTCTAAGCCTTAATTACCTTTGTTGGCCATTGGAGGTAAAGAGTGTATGTGTCTGTGTGTTTGAGAGCTGTATGTAGACTGTACTGTGGGCCAAGCTCCCTGGCACAGGCTGCACGTGAATGATAGTGATGTGGTTATTAGGAAGAGACGAGGTTAGGGGCAAATATATTAGGAAGGCCAGGTCTCAGCATGGGTCAGTAGTACCTGTCAGTTGTTCCACTGGACTGACTGGGGACCTTGTACAGTAGTAGTAGATGATACTTCTGTTCATGACTTTTTGCTTACTTTAGTGACTGCTTTTTCCTCCTCCCCTTGCACTTCTAATGTTTGAGCTTTTGATTTTATAAGAAGTTATCTGATGAAATTATTTTTACCTGTTGACTAATCATTCTGTGGAATGATTCCTGTCATTGTAATTTCAGTCATTAATTACAGAGTAAGAAACAGATTTCTGTTAACAAGGTCTAACAAGAGGTTGACAGTCTAGAGAGCTGATAAGGGAGATGGTAATTTCTACTGTCCCTTCAGGGTAGGTTAGGAAGGAGGGCTGTGCCTTTCCTGGAAACCCCACCCTCCCTTGTGGGTGGGTGGATGACCATTCTGGGACATCTGGAAAAAGGATTGGTTTACGGGCTCTGATGGGTGCCAGTCTTTCTCTTGCTTTGCACTAGACTGATGTACCTAGTAGACCTTCCCCATGCTACCCTGGCCTGAGGAGCCCCCTTGTTTTTCTTCTGTCAAAATTTATCCTGTTGTTACTAATTACTAATTTTTTACCTGCGTGATGTTTCTGTGGGTATTTAACACTCTTCAGATTCAGACACCCCTGTTCTGACATTTTGAACAAATTCTTACTTTATAATGACCTTCTGTGATAATGTTTCTGAGAAGCTCCTGTAGGACTGGTCGGTGGAGATGACTGTGCAGATCAGGCCAGTGATGAGAATATAAGGAGAAAGGGTGAAGTCGGAGTGGGAAGCTCAGTTTGATTGTGAACCATTTGCAGATTTTGAGTCTGTTTGAGGTATCTCAGAATCTGGAGGGTAGTCAGGCATTCACTTGCTAACCTTTTATTTGACTGCTAAACTCCTGGGAACAGGGCTTCCAGATGTTCCAGTCCTGACCCGTATCCAGGTTTCCCAGAAGATAGTCTGTAGCTTTGATGGAAGCAGTGCTTTCTGGGAAAGACAGGGCCAAACCAGTTCGCTAGAGAGGCAGTGACCTTTTCCAAGGGGTAAAAATCAAGCTGAGTGAATCCCACTTGTTATGTCAAAATGGCACTGTCTCCTTCCTTCCTGAGCTAGTGACTCCACCTCTAGGATTGGAAGGTGGAACTGAGGAAGCGTTGGTCTGCACTCGAGTCTGCCACTGGCTGTCCTGTCCTCTCTCTCGTGAAGTTTGGCTCTTCCAGTCCTCAGCTTGGCAGGTTAGCCTGGCCCACACCCAGGGCCCACTGCTGCGCTGGACTAACTGGGCCATTGGCTATGACACTGTGTTCTCCACGGGTCTCTACGCAGCCCTGCACTGTCCTGAGGACGATCCGGAGCCTTCGGTCCAGGGCCAGGAGGTGGGGCTCTGTGAGGACAGGGCTGAGCTGGTCTTCCAACAGGGACTCCCGCATCACGTCACTGAGCCTATAGTCAGCCTGGGCCAGGAGCTGCAGGTGCAAAAGTGTTTTCTTTTTTATTCTGAAAAGACAAAAGTTACAGAGCCAAATAAGGAAACATAAGGATGCTAAGCTTGTATATGCCTTGTCCTCACAAACGGCTGTGGAAACTGGTATCGTGAAAGCCTTCATCTCTGTTGTCTCCCCAAGCACGTTTTAATGAAAAGTATGTAAAATAAAAAGGGCGGGAATAACGGTGACACGCTTTTCCCCAGCAGGTTTCAGTTGAGAACCTGCAGAGCCATTTGACCTCTAGTCACTGTAATGTCACCTAGGGTGCTGCTGGGCCATAGACATTCCCTTTGACACTGATAAAGCAGAACTGAAGTGGTGGCGCAGGCTAGAGAGTCCAGGCTAAAGCAGGAGGATCACCTTGGGTTCAAGGCCAGCCTGCATTACAGAGCAAGACCCTGTCTCAGAGTCAAAAGAGAAGGTTCCAGTCGATGAAATGATGTCATCTTGAAAGTCAGTCACATTCTACAATCAGAGGGACAGAAATGGAGGGTGATAATTTTGCCTTTAGGGTTTTGATGTTTATTTTGTGTGGACTCCTACTGAGACCTGAGGACCAATACCTTATTGTGTGATTTTTTTTGTTGTTCTAAAGCTGCTCCTGCCGGCCTGCTCAGGAGGGCGGAAGGGAGAGGGAAGGAGACAAGTTTAGATAACCTGGGAAGATGATGAGAATGTTCACGTTCTATTCCCACTGGAGAGAAATGGGCTGGATTTGCCGGGTGTGAGTCATATATGTACAGTCAGCTCTGAATGCTGCCGCTGAGCAGGTAGACTTCTCCGGCAAAAGTGCCAGAGAAGGGTAGAAGCAGGTTACATGTCCAGAGAAGTGCTGGCCAGGTGAATGCAGTGACGCCTTTTTACAATTCGTATATGTGTATGTATGTATATATGTATGTATGTATTTTTGCAGTACTAAGGATCAAACTCTGGCCTTTGTGCTTAAGTTAAATCCCTTGGCCCCATAAGGCCTTTTAAAAAATTGTTTGCTTTGCACGATTTTTATATTTGTTATGGGGGATTAGTACATGTTTTGGTTCTTTTCATTCCCTCTTTTCTTCATCCCTCCCTGCCCCTCATCAGTGCTTTCTTTCAGTCTGACTCAAATGTAGGGGACTAATCAGGACGTGGCCAGAGGGTGCGGACATAATATTTATGAGCTTGTGTGAATGCTGAGTGGGACGGAGGTCTGATTAGATACCAAGGGCCATCAGGCTCTGTGAAAGTGGAGGATTATATCTGAGTGGGTTCCAGATTGAAGCTGGCTGTTGGAAGATTTAAAAGATTAGATCCTAGTGCATCTTTATGCTGATGGATGAGAACATGAGGTGTCGCTGGGGAAATCCTGATAGCTGGGAACAGGACGGAGCATTTGTGCTGTTCTGCCCGCCCATATCCCAGGCCAGTGCGTACCACAACTTGGTTGCAAGTGGAATGCACACCCTTGTTCCCACTTGCTCTTGTTCCCTACCCTGTCACTGAAAACTTACATGCAGCACTGGGAGAGGGGTGACAGGATGGAGAGCTCGTCATGGGAATGTCGTCCGAACCTAAGAGAACAAACAGGTTTCATCAGACGTCTCATTCCCTTCATGTGTTTTCTCTGTTCTCTACTCCAGCTGTTTGTGCATCATGGTTGAAATAGGGGCCGTGGCAGCTGCCTTTCCTACTACTTTACCTTCAGTCAGCTCCCAGAGGCCTCTTGGTTAATACCAAACCATCATTCCTTCCTTCGTTCGCACAGAGGGCCAGCACTGAGGATAAGCCCCACACTGAGTGAGAGAGTCATAGCAAACCCCTGCCTGGGGGCACTAGAGGGCACAAGCGGGCTCTGGGCTGGGCGTCAGTGGGAATGCGGGCTGAGGGGGAGACGGGACAGACAGCACACACGCTGTTTTGGGGGCCTCTGGTTTCCTGTGAACAGCTGCACAAAGGATCATGGCTGGGGAGGGGACTGCTAGCACCCCAGTGCTGCCACTTACCCTCTGGCATTGTCAAGGTGAAGAAGGAACCCATCGTCCCCGAATTTGGTGAACACTTCATAATGATGACGATCCATATTTCCTGTAAAGAAGTGAGAGCTCAGGCCAGGAGGCTGCGGGATGGAAGCTCCTGATTTCTGAGCTCTCCAGTGGCCCAGAGTGGGGAGCGTGAACCTGGCCACATCTGGCATTTCCACGGCTTCCATCCTTAGCCTGGCTCACAGAAATTTGCCAATGTGCCTCTTGCACATGGTGATGTTGCTTTCTCTGCTGACACCCTCACCTGTGAAGCAGACGTGCTCCCTTCCCGAAGAGAGCAGCCTTCCCTGTAGCTCTGAGCACTTGGGTCGTGTGTGGTCATGCTTCTCTTTCTGCCGGCCGGGAGGGGGAAGTAGTGGTCTCCCAGGCTGAGACCTTGTGTGTCCCTCCCTCCGTTGGTTGTGCATCCTGCCCTTTCTCACCTCCCTGCCTGGCTTCCTTCAGTGGGTAAAGGGAACAGCGATTTTAAATCTGCCCACGCTTGTGGCAGGTGTTGGGCCTGCCTCCGCAGGGACAATCCCTACAGCTCCCCCAGTGTTTTGAAGAGGGGGTCATGTGTACTTCTGCCTGCTAGGCCTCCTCACTCTGAGCGCTGGGTGGTACAGGTTGTTTGCTTCCCCTGGGGCAGGCTGGCACTGTGTGCCAAGTCCCCGGCCTTCCCAACGACACAGCAGAGCCCTGTGTGCCAGGTGCCCCAATCCTGGGCACGTACCTATCAAGAAGTCGAAGATGGCCATGTCGATGATGTCCAAGAGCCGCGTGCCACTATTGTATGGGTAGATCTGTTTGACCGTGTCACAGTAGAGGGGGTTGATCTCCCATCTGAAAGTGACAAGAAGGGCTGGGGCTGAAGAAGCCAAGATGGTACACCCCCTGCACCTTCCCCTGCCCCGCTGACCCTGCCTGGGGCTGGTGACAGCTTCTCAGGATGCCAATGTTAGCTAGGCTTGTGCCGGATAACTGGGGAAGGACAACGAGGGACAGGTCAGTGAAGTCCATGTGTCTTCCACTCTGGGTGCTGGGCTGGGGACTGTGGGGCAGGCTGGGAGGAGGTGGCACCTGATTCTGTGCTGTTCATTCACACGTCGGGGACCCCTGCCCTGTGGTGCTCCTGTACGGTGCATAACCCTATGGGCCACGCTCCGGGCATTTCATCTCATGATCTCTGCCTGCCATGCACCCTGCAGCTTCGCAGATGGCCATGTACCTGAAAAAAACCTACTTCCTACGTCCCATGGCTGCTCTTCTGCCCATGGACAAAGCGCTCGGTCACTCCAGTCAGCTTACTCCTGGGTGCCAGGGCCCCGGAGATACAGCTAGTAAGTCCTGGGCCTCACAGGTCTTGCTCAGGGCAGCTGGGGTCCCTCCCAAGCTCCGTGTGCTGCTCTGTTGCAGGAAGTACTGCCCTGTATAGTCATCCTCTGGCCAGTTGTCTCTGTCTTACTAGACCTAGGAGGTCCCTGAAGAGGTAACCAGCGCCTTTGATTTCCTTGTCTCTTGACACCTACCAGGATTTTTATAACCAAATGAACTAACGGGAGACAACACTTCCAGTTCAGCTGGTCCCAGCATGAGAGACAGAAGCAGCTTTTGGGGTCTCACTGTGGCCCCTGTCAAGGACTGGATACCAGGCCTATTGGCATGGTAGTGTGGCCAGAGTGCCAACTCACTCCTCTTTTCCAGCCAGCGAGTAGGAGCGGATCCAGGGGCTGGGCACAGAGAGCCGGGGGGCCAGATTGAGAGATGGCAGGAAGGCAGAGAGGGAGCCTTCCAGCATGTGTGGGTTGCCACAGACGGCGTATTCAGTCTTGCACATGTACGGACACTTGGCGAAGAAGCACACGTTGCCAGCTGGAGGGTGAAGAGGAGAGAGACACGTGGTGAGGCAGCGTGCCCGCTGTCACGTTCAGCAGTGGTCTGACCTGCACTACTGGGATGGCGGGTGCTATGACCCGGCTCCTGGGTGTCTGGTGTAGCGGAATGACAAGCGGTCAGAGTTTGTGCCTGTTGTGCATTATTTCCTGTAACAGACATATACGAAGAATGCCATTTTTTCTGCCCCAAGAAATTCCTGAGGGTCAGGATAGGGGACCCCAAACTCCTAGCTTGGGCAAAGCCAGAAAGGAAGCTTGCTATTTCTCGACCTGGGCACTGGGAAATGCTACTAAACTGAGTGTCCTGAGGACGGGTTTTCCAATTCTCAGAGCAGAGAAAGTGTGGCACCCATTTTCCTTGCGTCTTAGCTACGTGATT
The DNA here is from genome assembly GCA_004026965.1 of Petromus typicus. Taxonomy (NCBI): domain Eukaryota; kingdom Metazoa; phylum Chordata; class Mammalia; order Rodentia; family Petromuridae; genus Petromus; species Petromus typicus. The sequence goes on from PVIR01003591.1 coordinate 69,899, forward strand.
TGAATACCATCTGTCACCAAGGATGGGATAACCTCTGGTTCCGGGGAGGCCGGTGTTGCAGGGCCCTCAGCTTGCCCACACAAGCTTCTCCCACTCAGCCTTCCCCACTCAGCGTTCATCTTGTGTGGTGCTCGGGCAGACTGAGGGGGGAGTGTCCGGCAGCAGCATCTGCTGGTCCAATAGAGCAGTCACAGAGCCCAGACCATGCTGAAAATGACCGTGCGGCTGCCACCTCACCCTGTATTCACGTGAAGAGCACCACTTGGGCTTGTATTCTACCTGGAGACACGAAGAAAACACTCTGCAGGATTTCATTCTTGGTGACCTCTAGGATCTCCTTGGTGACATTGAGTAGCCTTCCCACTGTCGGAGGCACCCGTCGGAAGTCAAGAATCCTGAAAGAGGGGAGCCCTGTCAGAACAAGGATGGTCGAGGCCGGGACAAGTCCTTTCCCTGGGTCAGCACAAAGCAGAAGTGGCAGGTGTTCCTGTCGAACCCCGCAGGAGCTGCTGAAGGCATCGTCATGGGGCAGAGCTGGTCCTGTCCAGGGCAAACCTCAGTGTGAAGGGGCCGAGAAGGTTGTTTATCCCACCAAACCTGCTGTGCAGACCTCCCACAAACCCTCCCACTGTTCTCGGTTAGTGCTTTTCAGACATAAATGTGCTTAAAAGTCACCTGGGCTGAGATTCTGCATTATTAGAAAGTGTGTTTTTGTTTCTGGCGGTACTGGGGATTGAACTGGGGCCCTTGTGCTTACAATTTAGGTGTGGTACCACTGAGCTAAATCCCTGGCCGATTAGAAAATGTTTGAAGGGTGTTCATGTTAGGAATTCACAAAGTATTCTTTGAGTAGCTGTGAATGTGCAGATAGGAGCTCGTAAGTTCAGGGTGTGCTGTCGCCTAGTACTGTCACCTTGATGGGACTTGGCAACTTCTGATTTTCAGATCAGAATAGAGCCAAGGGCACTGTCGCAGCCCAGATGGGGATAGTGAGCAGGGTGGCAGCATGTGTTTGCTTTATAAATGTTCATCTCGTTACATTAGAGAAGACTTTGTGTTCCTTAATCTCTGGGGTGGCAGGGGGAGTTTCAAGACATGACAGATTGGGAAAAGATGAAAAACCAAGAGGAACATACGCCAGAAAGTTTCAGCCAAGAGGGGCTGTCGAGAGCCCCCTGCTGGTGGCTGGTCCCTTACAGAGGACACATCCCTGTGGGCCCACCCACCTGTCCAGATGGAAAGCCGCGATCTCAGCATTGTGTCTCTGAAAGTCAATGAAGTAGAAGAAGTCTGCAGGTGTCTCCTCATCTCGCTGCTGTCTGGAAGGAAGGAAGGAGTCACGCCCTGGACCCAGACTTCAGCTCTGAGCTTGAGAAGAAAGCTGAGAGGGGGGACCAGCGCAAAAAAAACGGTTTTATGTTTTTCACATACATGTAGAATGGCAAGTCAGGAAGGACTCATGGCTCCTGAGTGAGGAAGAGACACGCCAAGTAGCAGGAATTAGGCCGATGTGTCCAAAACCCCAGCAGTTTCAGGGACAGAAATTGACCTTCTTTTACAGATGTAAACAGAGGAGAGAGGTTGGTTAGCAGAACCAGAGACCCTGCAGACTTAGGCACTGCAGAGTGAAGAAAGGTGGGTAGGGACGAGAGCTCGGCAATGTGAAGCCCTAGGGGAGGTTTGAACTGGGAAATCTGAAGAAACATGGACTGTCCCCCGTAGGAACTAAGGTGAGTGGTCAGAGAGGGCCCAGCCGGAGGGTCAAGGGAGGCTGGTGTATAAGACCCTGATTGATATACACTTAAAATCCTCTAGTGCTTCCTGAAAAGCACTGAGTGTGATGGGCTGGGTAGGTCGGCACCTTCAGGTGGGTTCCTCCTAGTCATGGAGGCTTCATAGGGCGACTTCTGGCTTCTAGATTCACTTTGTCTTGATCAACATAGAAGCATGGTAATCTCTGAGCAATTTACAACCCACCGTGTGGAACTGCTGCGAAGCTGAAAAAGCAATGTAAATAAACGTGGTATGGCAGAGAGCCCTCCGCAGCGCCCACAGCGGAAGTGGAAAGTGTGCTTTGCCAGGAAAACAAGCCAGTCTTAAAAACCATGGCGAGTGGGTGCCAGAAGTGGAGATTGAGCTTCGGAAGGTGCGCACACTCATCTCAGATGGCCTCCATGCCTCGCCTGGACCCACTTCTCTTTAGCAGTGATAGTTTCTGTTCCCATCACAGTTTAATTCCTGAATTCCATCCATAAGGACAGAGAATCTCTCAACACCCTTTGAATTTGTTCAAATGTTGTTTATTGTATGGCATAAAAGAGAAGTGTTTTAAAACTTGAAAATTGTTTTGCTTTATATCAGTGCTTCTCATATTCTCAGAGGCGCTTTTGTGCCCAGATTATGCAGCATGTTTGAAAGCATCCCCCATATGTGTAGAACCTATACTGTATCCAAAAGTTTTTTTTTCTACTTTCCCTCTGTAATAGAGAAATGTTTTTCACTTTAAATCAATTAAAAAATTGCAAGTTTTTAAAAAAATACATTTTAAAATGATAGATATGATTTTTGGAATCAGTGTTACAAAGTTATAGAGGAAACTAGGTGATAGCATAAGAATAAGTCAAATAAGAATAAGTCTACCACTCTTAACAAGTGGTAGAAGCTTTTGTATTACATTTAGATGGGGCAGAGTGAAGTGGGTTAGTTTGAATCATTTCTTACTAGTTTGTAATTGATGGGGCAGAGTGAGGATTTTAGGTCCCCCTCTGGTTCTGCTAACCAATCCCACTGGGGATTGAGCTCACGACCTTGCACTTGTGAGGCGGGTGGGGCTGTGCCACTGAACTGAATCCTTGGCCCTGTGTTCCTGCATTTTGCTATAAATGTAACAGTGAGTTGTTCCTTGCTGGTAGTTGAAAAGTGAAAGTGAAGCTCATCTGCTCTATATCAACTTCCGGCTTGTATAATTTAGAGATGTCCTTATGTACCATATATGGCTTTTATCGGTTAAAACACATTGTTGGTGATTATGGGGAAGGGGGTTGGGACAAGATTTTATGATTCATTTAATATGGACTTCAAGTTTGGCTCTAGCAGTGATGATGACTAATGTAAAAAGATTTTGGCAAGTGCAACATATGCATGTGGGGTAGGGCAGTATTTCTAAATTTATAAGTTGTTTGTATGATGGAATTTTTAAAAATTCATGAATATAAGCAGCAATTGCAGTAGTTCACATACAGTTTTGAGAAATTATGTACCTGAAGACAGCATATTAGGGGAACATGTACCTTGGGTAGTGGGAACCTCCACTTGTCTCTCACCCATGGCATCTCGGGGGGAACATTCCAGTGGGTAAAGAGAGGGGAGCTACTTCAGGGGACCTCAGTCTATGAGTTTTCTGATCCTTCGGTGCTAGAAAACCACACACACACAGACACACACACACACACACACACACACACCAAGCTCTATCGACAGGCGAAGAAACATTTTCTTTCCTATCGTGTATTACATAATGTGTACTACAACCTTCAGAGGTACGTAAGTTGCTGTTGTTAGGAATAAAATATCTTAATGTAGCCTTTTGTTCATCATCTTAATTTTTGAAACAAGAATTGTCAGGTCTATAAACTTTGTGATGTCAAGAAGAGAGGCATAGGCTTGGAAAAGAGGAGAGAAGTCTTACAGGGGGAGAGTGTGAATTCAGCAGGTCAGGTGCCTGGCTGTGAATGGGCGAGGGGGGAAGAGTTGACTGCCCGGAGCCTCCATATCCTGCCTCGGTGTTGACAGTAGAGTAGCACTTGGCGTGTGAAGTTGGAAGGACCCAAAGACACAGTTCATGCAGTGTGTGGGGCATGGGTGCTAGGAAAGACTGCTGAGGATTGGCTCTTATTAGGTTCACGTGCTGCGAGCTTGGTGCAGAACCGGTGACTGGGATGCAGAGGTTGGCCGTGTTTGTTGGGCCCGAGCTCCCAGGGCTGCCACCCGAGGCATGGCAGTGTGGAGGACATCTCTTACCTCATGGGTTTGAACATGGCCTTCCCAAAGTCCGAGAACCTCAGCACCAGCTTCAGGTGGACTCCGCTGGGCTTCACAACTGTGAAGGTGAAGGAGTTCTTAACGATGCTTCTGTCATTCCATACATTCTTATTTTAATCATATCCAAAAAAGTAAAATTTGCATCGTAAAGCAGAATGAACTTCATGCTGTCAGGTCATGGAGGCTGTGTTCAGAATCTGCTAGTCTGGGAAAGGCCCAGTGATACTGGGATCCCCAGACAAATGGAGCCAAAGACCCCAAATAATGTTTTACTAAGAAGAACCCAGCACTTCCTCTTTGTGTTTCAATTGTGGCCTTGCAGATTCCAATTATGCCACTTAATATATCAGATGGGTTTCATGATACCTCTTTTTATTTAAGACTCTGCCCCGGGGCTGGGATGAAGGCTTGGCAAATTTGTGCACCTCAAGTACAGCGGGTACGGCCCTCTTCAGTTTGGCCCTGTTCTTCACCCCATCTTGCTTCCCCTCTCCTGCCCTGCGAGGGTCAGGACATTGTCTCACTCTGTTCTACAAACTGGCAGATGGCAGGTGCTGAACTGAAGGAAATGGGAGCCTGGGGCTTCCACACCACATTGCTTGTAGCAGTTGTTGATGTCTGCTCAGCCTCTGCAGGTAAATGTATGACCGGCATGGGGAATTTAGTGTCAAGCCCATCTGGAATTGTTATTATTATTAATTTTTTTGGTAGTGGTGCTGGGGACTGAACCGGGGCCTTTTTCATGTTAAGCAAGCATTCTACCCCTGAACTGCATGCCCAACTCCTTTTCTCTTTTTTCTTTCATTTTGAAGCAATGTCTTGCAAAGTTGCCCAGGCTGAGCTCACACTTGCAACCATCCTGCCTCAGCCACCCATGTGGCTGGGATTATAGCTGTGTGCTCTGTTCCTGGCAGCAGCAGATGCTGGGGTTCAGGAGGCTGTGCGGTGAGGGGTCTGCATGGAAGTGGGCCCGGGCACTTACTCTGGCTGCAGTCACACGCCCCCAGCAAGGCTTTCTCGTCCTGACTGTAATCTGAAAGGAAGAGGAAACCGTGAGAGCTTCTACTGCGTCCTGGGATGGCCAGCAACCTGCGGGGCTGGCTCCAGGGCAGACAGCTGCAGGGTGGCTGCGATGGAATCTGTGAATCTCAGTAGATCTCAGCCTTGACCACCAGGATGGGGACTCCCAGAGCCTGGCGCTGGCATCTTGGCAAAATGCTTTCCTTCTTACTAACCTCTCTATTGTGTGTCAGTGGCCGCCCTGTAGTGTTTTAACCCAGGCATCTGGCCTGAGGTGGGCTCAGCCCAACCCTCTGGGTGGAAGTCAGCCCACCCAGCCCGACCCCCTGAACCTCACCCGCACTGATGGTGGGCAGGTGTCTCATGTCGTGGAGGAGCTTGCTGACGATGGGGCTGGACCGGGAGTACAGCCCTTGGCGACTGATTCCCAGGTGGAACTGGACCCAGCTGGCATCAAGTCGGAGCTGCAATGGGGGGTCCAGGGAAGTGAGGTTCAGCTGCTCTTTGTAGATCTTGTGTCGTCTGAAAGAGCAAAAAAGCATGCTTGGTTCTGTTTTTACATGGGAAGCGCAAAAACTGCAGAAAACTGGCTGGAAACTCCATTCATTTCACAGTGCACAGTGTACTGAGCACGTGAGAAGGTCCAGGCCCCTTAGGGCTGTGGCCAGGATATCCTGGGAGGCACAAGACTTCTGCTTCCCTCTTTGCCCTTGGACAGCTTACAGTCTAGTGAGTGAAACAGATAATATGTACACAAATCCACAACTACTTAGTGTGACATCCTATGATGGAAAAAGCAGATTTCTGAGTAGAATTTGAGGCCTTTTGTAATAGGGGCCTCAGGGAGAGGCCCTGAGACTCTTTGTGCACTTTCCCAGTGAACCATCTGTGTCTTGCCTCTTCTGGAACATTCTGTCTACGGAGTCCAGTCCTATGGAGCTGGGGAGGAGTCAGTGTGAGGGGATATAGCACAGTGGGGATCTGTGCCTAGGGGTGAAGCTGAGTTGGGTGGATCAGTACATCCTTAAGGGAAAGAAGAAGCAAGTAGCCTTTGGCTGAGTGTCCTTGGAACTTTTCTGCCAGGATAGAAGGAAAAGAGTAAAAAAAAAAAAAAATGGCAGTGCTATTTATAGGCTCAGAGTCCACTTTGGCCAATATTGCAAAATGAAAGCTCTACTTATAAATACCCATATCCGGGGCATCAGGGCCTCAACATACAAATGGGGCAGGGGCACAGGGTAGACTCAGTCCACGCCAATCTGCACTTGAAGTCTCCACTCCTAACATCTGCCAAGAGTGCTCATTTAGCTCGCGAGCATGCTTTGAACAACTACTGGTTTTTGTTATTTTAGATCTGAGCAGGAGTGTCTCTCCCTATGAAGTTAGTTTTGTTTTCAGCTGCTGAGCTACTCTTGACCAGGTAAAAGTTTCTAGTTCCCTTTGTGAGTTGCACATTGGAGCACTTCAGCTAGGGAGATTGGTCACAAAGCAGAGAGACATTGGCGAAGAAGCCCCAGGCTACTGGTAAGACGCTTGTCTATGCTTTCTCTACCTGCACAGATAACTTCCAAAACTGGAAAAGAAAGATACGGAGACTGGAGTCCATCCTTATCTTGTATATTTAAGAGGATAATTTCTCTAGATGTTTAAGAAACTCGGAGGAGGAAGTGACACATTCTGCTCAGTTCACCCTGCTAACCAGGGGCCTCGTCACATCTCTTTGTGACACATGGGTCACCTAAGAGACCCAGACTGGTCTGTCCCCATTCCACTTTTCAGATTCAGTCTCCACTCTGGGAAGCACCATACACAGGGACCTAGCTTCAGTACTGCACATTCGATCGGATTTCTCAAGTGTGTACCTTCTGATCATACATCAGGCTGGCAGCACTTGCCACAGTCTCTGGGAGCCAGTATTCAGCAGGTGATTTTCCAATCACTGATGTTGCTGCAGGCCTTGGATCGTGGGGATGAGCGCCCTGTGCCTGATGTCGAGTATCTACTCTGTCCTCCACTAGGTAACTACCTCCACGTTTGTTCTTATCATCTGAACTCACAGTCTATTTGGTCTTTCGCAAGTCACCTTTCTTCCCAGGACTAAGTTAAGCTACCCGCTTGGAGAGGGGCAGATTCTTGAAGCTGTGCCATCTGGTGAAGACCAAGTTCTTAATCTGTTTCGTGAAGACTTGTTCTTTGTATTCTGTTTTCACCGGCATCGAGGACCCTATGCTGTCCTTGGATCTAACTTGATTGGTCCTGTAACCTTCTTATGGTTTTTCCTTCTACTGGCCCTCAGCATCAGATTCTTACTCCTACAGAGAAGGCCCACTGGGTCGTCTCCTTGTACATTTGCACAGTTCCATGAGTCCTCTTGGGACTCCCATTTCTTCTTCACTTTTAACCTGTCACTTCGTATTTTCTGTTACTCAGTTTTGGTTCCAAAAACATGGGCATCTGGAATGAAAAACTCAGTGAAGCTGGATTTCAAACTGTGACATTCGACATCATAGTTGGTAAGAGGATGGTTATACCCAGTAGGAGAGATCAAAGTGGAGCATTTGGACCAACGAAACAGTTATAAAAGAAGCTGGGAGGTCATTGTCTCTTTTACACTGGAACGCTGCCTGGAAGCCTTGCCTAGTCAGTGACTCCGGCTGTATTAGAAAGCACTTTTAAGGAGCTAGCCAAACTTTTCAGTAGCTTCCATCAACAGGTTTTGATTTTATGCCTAGAGATAGGCAGAACAAATCCCTTTCATACATTATAGATGTAAAAATATCCAAGGATGGATATCATGTAACCTGGATGTTCTCTCAGGTCCAGTTTAAATCTCTTGGTCCCGGTTGATAGGCCAGGGATTTGAATTTATGTTTTTTCCTTTTAATTCCCATGAGCTTTCATTTTTTATTATGAGTTTTATTTTTTACTATGATCTAGTTTATTGAGAAGTTTGTCTGCATCTATTGATATGATAATATTTATGTAACCTGTTAGTGAGTCCAATTACGTTCCCCGAACTTTTAAATTTTAAGATACTCTTGGGCCGGGGATTTAGCTTGGTGATTTTGGCGTCTGCCTGGCAAGTGCAAGGTCCCAAGGTTGATCCCTGGTAACCACATACAGTGATGATGGGCATGGTAATCTCGGCACTCTGGAGGCAGAGGCAGGAGGATTGCTGATTTTGAGGCTGACCTGCCTGAACTACAAACTAAGACCTTCTCTCAAAAAAAGAAAAAGATACTCTCACCTTTCAAACCAAAAACCAAAAAAAAAAAAAAAAATCAAAGACACAGGGTAGGAGATATATTGTACAGTTTTTTTGTATTACTGTATACTTTCAGATACAGTATATCTATTTTTTTCTTTTATGGTGGCACAAGGGACTGAAGCCAGGGAACACTGAGCTACACTTCTAGCCCTATTATTTTATTTTCTGACTGTGTAGTCTAGGCTGCCCTAAAATCTGTATGCCTAAAACCTCTTGCCTCAGCTTCCAGAGTTGCTAGAGTTACAGGTGTGCACCATTGTGCCGAGCTTGAATTTTGGGGGGACATATCTAAGTTTGTGTGAGGTATTCCTGTGACTTCCTTGATTTGTAGTTTCCTTGTCAAGTTCTAGCATCAGTTTTCTTTTGGCCTGATAAAGTGTATTGGACTGTATTCCCTTTTTTTCTAGTTAGAAGAAGTCTGTGTTGGAATGGGTGTGTGTCAGTGCTTCCTGAACTATAGTTTCCACTGGGAAAAAGTTTGAGGTAGAGTTAATATGTTTCATATATATGAGATAATTCAGATTTTCTGCTTATTTTTATCTTCATTTAAATTATATATTTGAGGATTTTGTCCATTTTTACCTATATCTTCTTTTAAAAAATTTATTATCTGGGGCTGGGAATTTAGCTCAGTGGTTCTGATGTATGCTTGGAAAACACAGAGTCATAAGTTGGATTGCCAGCATCACGTATCACAATGCTGGGTGTGGGGACTCACGTTTGTATTTCCAGCACTCAGGCGGCAGAAGCAGGAGGATTCTGTGAATTTGAGACTAGCCTGGGCTACATAGTGAGTTTAGGGTCAGCCTGAACTACAAAGCGAAACCCTGTTTCAAAAAAAAAATTATCTATGTTTATGATACATAATGAGTACTCTTATTGTGGTAGCTGGTACATATACATGACACATTTGATTCCTTTTTACATCCCCTTCATCTTCCACCTTCTTCCCCTTGCTTTATCCCTTGGATTCCCTTCCCATGTGCAGGAGACATATATTTCTGTTTCCTTTACTGTAGTGACATCTAGAATGAGATGGAATGTTCTAGCTATGGATTGTTCAATTCAGAAGACAGGAGGATAATCACCAGTGGGGATTGGAGACATTTTCCTCTATTAACATAACCAAATATGGGGATACATTTTGGGAACCATATCATACATCTCTGAGAAAGTATGAGAAATTTTATCACAGGCAGAATTCTAAAATTGGTCTAAGATTCTGTGACATCATCCCCGGGGACCCTGGGCTCTGATAGCTCTCATTCCCATGATTCCATGTGCTTATCTCATGGCACAGTTGATAGTAGGGAGGTTTTCCAGCTGGGCTCAATATAATCACATGATCCCTTAAAAGCAAGGTGTTTGGCTGAGAGAAGCAGCATTCCAAAAGATAAGAAACCATCAGAAAGATCTGACACAGCTTTGTGGATTGTGACGATGGATTGGGCCAACTACAAGGGCCAGTAGATTGCTACGAGGCTGAGAATGCTCTCAGCCACTGACCAGCAAGGAGATGGGGGCATCAGTCCTGTAACTGCAAGGAAATCAGCCCTGTCAACAATGGGAGTGAGCTTGAAACAGGGAGAACTTAGAGGAGAACATAGCAGCTTGACTTCAGTTCTTGAGAGACCTGTCAGAGAATGAGCCAAGCCCCCAAAGACAGCTGGTCTACAGGACAGCTGGGATAGCAAATTGAGTCTCTAAGTCTGCAGTAACTTGCATGTAGTAGGCAAAAACTAATACACTTCTTTGTGCAAAAAAGAAGTTAAAGAGCCAAAGGCTCTTATTTTGAGCATACCTTAAAAAGACATCCTAAGTAATACCTTTTTCTTCAGAGTAGAAAACTATTGTATTTTAGAGTATTCCTTTGTCACTGAAGTGGTTAATCACTTTTAGTTAGAATTTGTAATTTTTGAGTTCTCCAGCAAGAGAGGTGGAGGTTGCAGAACGATGACAGAGAGCGGGGTGGTAGAATTAAATGCCCAGAGGTGTGAGGCAGTGGACACGAGCCAGGGCTGCAGGCGGAAGGCAGGGAGGAAGGGAGAGGCAAATGTCAAACTGGCGTCATTCTATTGCAGAATGGAACTTTCCATTGTTGTCTTCTAGCGATAAGCAACTTCTCCTAACTTCTTCCTCCTGAACACATAACCACCACTTCCTCTCTTCGGTCAAAAAGCAGTCAGAGTATGTAGATACCAGCCCCAGGAGGCCAGAGCCTGGTCTCCTTCCACAAGTCAGGAAGATGCACCAAAGGCAGCTGAAGTGACTCCCGTGTGGAGATCTGCGTTATCTCGCTGTGCCCCTTTCTATTCCTCGCTATGGAACACCTTTGCCTGTCTGTGCACAGTGAGGTGGGGATTTGAGGCAAGTGGGCCCCTGCATCCACTCAGTGCTGGCTTTGAATAACTTCTTTTTCCTTCTTATCAAAAGAAATGGCCTCCTCTGATTTGGTCAGCGGTGAGCAAATAAATGTGAGAATATGAACCTCAGTGGCCAGTAACAAGAGCACCCATTATCTAGTTTCAGTTCACAATAGTAATGTCCTGATGTTCCTTCATTTACTCATGCATTCATTCATTCACCAAATACTTGGTGACAACTAGACACTGAACCAGCTCTTTTTCTCTTGAAGCCTTTTCCTGGGAAATCGTTTATTCTGAGTTTTCAAGCGAAGTCATACATTGAGATTTGGATCAGAATCTGGACTCTCCTTTAAAAAAAAAAATGTTGACTCCAATCTAAAAAGTGTCCTGTGCGGTCCTGATAATAGAGCTTCCCAGGCAGGGTGGATTTTCCTACCTGTGCTCTTGTAGGTGTTGTGGAGTGAGTGGGCGGTCAGTGTGAGCTCAGGGTAAGACACCCCCCTCCACAAGTCACTCTGGGAAAGCTCAAAAGCGAGGGGATGAGGCAAGGCGAGGAACACTTATTTTAAGACCTGGCTCTCCAAAAGCAGTAGAAAGATGTCTAGGCCTTCTCTCCCTGGAGGGCAAGCCCTGGGCCAGCCTTTTACCTTACCAGCTCCCATAAGCTAAGGGCAGATTCATGAATCCAGCTACTCTGATGAACAGCAATTTGTACTACTGTTTAATATTTAAAGTGGCCAATGTTAAAATGAAGGAAAAGGACAAAAGTTGACCAGGTCTTTAGGCCTCCAGCCAACTTTCCTTTACTTCATTAACATTTATTTTGGTTTTAAAAATAGTCCAGTCAAGCTCTATTTCCCAAGGCTACTTGGAAGCAAGAGCTACGTGACTACTTTTCAACTCTTTTGAGAGTTGGCTGGAAAGAGTGGAAAGTCTTCAGTCAAGTCTGTCACCCAGAACCAAAGTAACCAGAACATGGGTTAGGGAGAAAAAGAAACAGTTTTGGCTGAGCTGGGTAAGGGAGATGGCTGGGGAGAAGATGGAATTTTTCTTAGCTGATACTTGATGGAGTTTTAGCTCCAACTATTGGTGAGGACACCACATTCAAATAAAAACATGGGAGTGGCGAATTGGGTGTCACTTCTTGACGAGGGACACACTGCTCCTTCAGAATTCATACTTCCTGGTAGGGGGACACGTGGCTGTCTGGCTTGTTCCTCTGACTTGCCACATCTCGGCTCACAACCCTAGGAGAGGGGATGGGAGGAGAGAGAAAGGTATTCCTGTGTCTTTGCCCTGTTTTTGTTTGTCACGCGGCAGAGTCCTTACCAGACACTGACCTTGGCAATGTCTTGATTTTGAACTTGCCTGACTCCACAACTGTGAGGAACAGAATTCTATTGTTTCTATGCTACTCCATCTATGGAGTGTCACTATAGCAGTCCGAATCACCCAAGAGATGACCTAATTCTCTATTGGGAGAACTCTAGATTGCTTGTAATGTTTTGTTATGACAAGCAGGGTTGTGGCATTTAACTACCACAAACCCATGATGTCTCCCAGATGTGATAGTGCGTCTGTATGACAAATTCCTGGTGTAGCTGTTGGGTCCAAAGGTAGATACATTCTTTTTTTTTTTCTTCAAATTTTTACTTTTACTAGTATGTTTTTGTAGTACATTAATTGGGGGAGGTTGGTACATGGGCAAGACACATCTTGATTCTGTACTGCAGATGTCACTAAACTTTTCTTTTTTTAATTTTCTGGTAGGGATTGTACTCAGGACCTTCCACTTATGAGGCAGGCACGGTGCCACTGAGCTAAATCCCCGGCCCCTAGATATTACTAGACTGCCCTCTAATGAGGCTGAGCCCTACTACCCTAGGCAAGGGAAGGAACTATGTTCAACAGGCTTTGCCTGTCCATTTTCATCTTTGTTGAGCTAATGAGTGAATAGTGGCATCTTAAATTTGCATCTCTACCTTGTTATAATGAAGCTGACATCATTTTATATGTTCCAGAGTCATTCATATTTCTGTATATTTGTACTGGGTATGTTCAATCTTTCCCCTATTTATTTTATACATTTATAAAATAAATATTTTTTTCTGAGTTGCAAATACTTTTTATCAGTTTGTTATTAATCTTTTGACTTCACTTACAGATTTTTTTCATGCAAAAATGTTGGTATTTTGTGAGGTCAAAATGACCAAACCCTTTATTCATGGCTCTGACTTCTCTTATTCTTAGAAAGGCCAATATCACTTTCAAATTACAAGAATACTAAACCCAACCAATCGATGATTTTCTCTAGTATTCTGTGGTTTTTACTTGTTTCCATTTAAATATCTGACAGATCTAGAATTTATTTAGATAAAACATGTTAGGTAAAAACTCATCCCTTCTCTCTACCCGATGGATAGCTGGTTATTTAAAAGTTGCTTATTGAATAATGCATTGCTCACTAATTTGAAATGTCTTCTATAGCGTACAGTAACTCTCTTTGGCTGTGGGTCTCTTCTGGGATCTCCCTTCAGCTTTATGCTCTATCCAGTCACACTCTAGTGTGCTATTATTTGAACCTAAGTTTTATAAAGCACTTTGACAGTTGGTGGGACCAATTCCTTTTATTGCTCTTTTCTGAATAAAAAAAATTATCTTCTTACATCATTAAACTCATCCTCATGAATTTTACAACTATAAAGATCTATTTAAAATGGAATTATGTGTATATTTATTTATTTTGAGATAGGATTTTGCTTTATAGTTCAGGCTGGCCCTGAACTCACTACATAGCTCTGGCTGGCTTTGAACTTGGGATGATTTTGGAAGACTTTTCAAGGTACCAGAGTAGATGCTTTCTTTTTTTTCTGGAGTTCTTAGCTAAGAAGGGAAGCAAGAAGCCACTGGTGCCCAGGAAATCTGCTTACTGTTCCACCATGGGGAAAATGGGAGCAGCAGAGACCAGAGAGTACATGTTGCCACACGAGTTGCCCAGCGGCATCCTTTGGGTATTGGGCTGCAGCCTGGAATCCTAGTCATCTGGACAGATGCCCTCCAGTTGGAGTTTGTGTCCGTTACCTTGTGACTGATGCAAATACTGCCCCTCACATGCTACACGCCTGCGCTAGGTTTTGGAGATGGCAGCTCCTACTCTGCAGAGTGTTGTGTCTTGGAAGGACAGAACCTAGCTGTCTCCACCTCAGCATCAGAGCAGGGCTCTGAAATTTATCCGTCACTCCTGCATTAATTCAGGATGTTTTTTCTTCACTTCCCTAATCCTATCTGTGAAAGTGAGCATGACAGATTCCTTTCTCAACACTCGCATCATCACTCTGCTTTATGAAACCTTTGTTTCATCTCTGGATTAAATTAGAGTCATGGCTCTTTCTCTCCCTAAATCTTCCTCAGTTGTTTCCTTGGGAGGCATCCAAGACTTTAGTCCATTTAATATCAGATGTTACCTCCAGAAGCCCTTCAGGGACTGTCTTAGTTCGCTCAACTCCAGCACGTGCCTTTGACTGTCAAATACTAAACAGCACAAAAGCAAAACATACGGCTTATTTTTGATGATAGGGACATCATTTGAGTAGGTCACAACAGTGGCAGTGATGGTCATATCTTTTCTGGTGGCAGTGATGGTATCTTTTCTGGTTCTATAATCACTGTGTGAAATACGTACCCTTCTCACAATTTGCAAAGGAGAAGGCAGAGAACAAGATAAAATCCTTTTTCTTTTCAGGGCTGGAGATTGAACCCAGAATCTTGTGCCTACTAGACAAGTGCTCTACTACCAACCTTGACCCCAGGCCCAAAGTATAGTCTTAAGAAGTAGTTTAAACCCTCTGAGCTACTGTTTTCTTATTGCGGAAAATGCTAATCTTGACAGTCCACCACTGTAGGTGTAAGAATCAAGTTCAGTAACAGCAAACCAAAGAGTGGGAGTGCAAAAACGGTCATACTTTAAATTATTATTGTCTTCATTTATAAAGACTAGAAAAAAGGGTGATGGTGAGTTTTCAAAAACTCAGTTCTACTGGGTAAATAGAAACAGCCAGCTTTGTGAGTCACAGCAAAACTCCTTGAAATATCCCATAAGCAAGGAGCCAATCTCTCTGTCACAGGGTTGCATTGGACGCAGTCACTGACATGCGTCATCATGTCTATGAGGTCATAGACCTCGGAATCCTGGTGTAGGTTGCCTGTGATCTCACGGTGGATAGAAGACGCGTTAGCTAAATTGAAAGCAGGGCTGAGAAAGCCCAGATGGGTCAGAGCTCGGGATGGAGGATGCAGGACACAGGAAGGGGTGTCTGGCAGGGAGATGGCTAGGAAGCCTGTGGGTGGGGCTCACGTGGGCTCCACGGGAGCCTGGACTCTCGCTTGGTTTAAGGCTCCAGGGAGCCAAGGGGGCCAACTTGTGGCATGCTCCTTTCCACCCTCTCAAGGGCAGAGTCTTGGGGCGCAGCGCTGATGAACCAGGTTCTCTGAGCTGGGAGGGAGACAGCCATGACTCAGAGGGCTCAGGGAGGATCTGCAGGTTCCAGAGGCTCGGGCGGGCTCCCCACACTCCTCCTACTCAGTGACCGCACGGCTTCATGTCTGAAAAGCCCCTCACACCTACATTTCTTTGCCTTGAATTGCAAGGAAAGGGACTGACATTCCCATCTCCATCTTGGTTTTAGGGCCTAAATGTCTTGATTTTATTTTTACTTTATCCTTGTGGGTTTGAATCAGGCTCCTTTTGGATAATATGTTACCAGACCTAGTGAATAGTGTATGGACACAACGGGTCTCTTGGCTGCCACAGAGGAGGCACGGGGGCAGCATCAAAATGGTGATGGTGGGTCGCATACTGCTCATGTCCCTGTATTTTCTTTCAAGTTGCTTGTTCCTGAATGTCCACTGAGGCAAAATACAGACACCTTCGACTTATTTTCTTTCCAAATCTTGTCGCTTTTGCATCTATAACCATATCGTTTTTCATTTTCTTCATGCAGTGCCTTAGCTCAATACTCATCGATACTGGAAAATCTTCCTAACTGGTATTCATGGCCTTGGTCTTGGTCTTTTTTTTTTTTTCTCCGTTCTGGGTCCCACCACTACTAAAATAACTGTCCAAAATATAGCTCCAGGCACAGGCTTCCAGAGAAAGCCTTCAGTGGGTCCTAGGGTCCATAACCTCTAGTCCAGATTTCTTTCTCTAGCATCCCCAAAGTAGCCCCTTCTTTGGGGTCTGACCCCAGCCGTTGCCCTCCTCCCGCAGCTCTGCGTTTAGGGTTCTCATAGTTGTCTTCCTGATGGTGCTTTTCCTTCATCTTGGAATGCCTTCTTCCACACTTTCTTCTCCTGTATCCTTCCTATCCTTTAGAGCCAAAAATCTCACAGAACTTTCCTTTGAACTTTTTCCAGATCTCTAACTAGATAAGACTCTTTCACTCTTGTTCCCTCAAATTTTCATGCAATGACAAGTCTTTAGTTGTTACTACGGTATTTGTAGTAACCATGATTAGGACACTATTTCTTGCTCCTTCCAGCAGACAGTGGGAAGAGGCAATGCCTTGCTCATCTTTGTGCCTCTTGCAAAATGTAACACAACACCTTGTACGAGAAGTTACTTGGATTTATCACAGCAAAAAGTCAGAAGCTTTCAAGTACTATCAATGTAGGCAACTATGGTGATTAGGCTATATTTTTAGTACTGGTGATCTACAACATCAGAGACAAATCTGGCCTCCTTTTCCTTAAATTTATTTTTAAAAGAGCCATGAAAAATGATACGTATTTATGAGGTATCATCATGTGATGTTGCAGTATATGTAATATAGTATTTAAATTGGGCTAAACATTTATCCTTTTCTTTATGGTGACAATTATGAAATTGTTTCTCCTAGCTTTTTGAAAAATACATTATCATTATTTACAGCTTCCCAACTGTGCAAGAGCACATCAGAACTTCTTACTCCTAACTAACTTGGCATCCATTGAAATATCTTTCTCCATAAGAATTAGCACTTTCTCAGGTTATTTCACACTGTTGTCTACAAAGAAAAATTTCAAACTAAGAAAAGTCTGCGAAGTATAGCAGATCAGAAAGGGTAAATAGCAAAAGGCTTAGTGAAGATTAGACAACTGTCTATGACCTTGAACACTGCCCAATCATTGAGAACCTAAATTTGATACAAGTAAAAATTATACATTTACATTTTTTTTTTTTTTTTTTTTTAGGTTTTTGGAGACAGGGTCTCGCTTTGTGGTTCAGGCAGGCCCTAAGCTCAGCCTCAAACTCACATCACAGCAATCCTCCTGCCTCTGCCTCCCGGGTGCTGGGATTACAGGCGTGAGCCACCACGTCCGGCACTGTGGCATGTGGTACTGGTTGCTGCTGGGTGTGGGTCTCCACACCCAGTA